>KN727094.1:17170-31704 GCA_000816745.1 Ancylostoma duodenale
TTGGCAGAACATAATCACCAGGAGTACAAAAGTTGGCTGATCTCTGACTTAACCATTGATGGTTTTTTTTTCACTTGTTTCTGCGTACTCGTGATGTAATCACATAAACGCAGCTGTTTACTTTGGCATCTGTAAGTTCAATTTGGTTTCACACCAGATTTGGTTGGGTGATGCAAGGAAGAGGAATAGGCTCTTCTTCATTCGTTGTTTACTCCTAAAAAAGGCTATGTTCAATCAATTCGAGTCATCTTACCTCATGAGTGCCTGAAATGTTGAAACTCGTTTTTTTACGTAGGGAAGCCATAAGAGGCATTTTAAAAGTTTTTCAATGCTGAAAATCCCAGATTACGAGTGAGAAGATAATGCGGCAATACTAGAATTTTTCAAGATAGAATTGATTTAAAAAAAACATTCAAGAAGAGAATGCGAAAATGTTTCGTGGACGTGGGAATAAACCTTGGGCATCCATCTATAAAACGAGAAGCTTACTATGGCGCCAGGGCTCACCTTGGCCAGACGGCCTGCACATCTTTGACAAGCGCCGCGCTCGAGACCTCTATTGAAAAACAGCTATAACTCTTCACCGAGGACACCGCAGCAGATATCGACAACGGATTCTTGAACAGCATGAAAACTGCATCTGACAGTATACATCTCGTTATGAATTGTCGGACCACCCTAGTATCCTTCCCTTGTGAGAAAGCTTGCTCTACTTCGCAGTTTTTATCACAGTTGACGATGAATAGATCTTTAAAGAGAAGCGGGGCAGTAAGGAAAGAACCAGTGAAAACAAACCCAAAAGAAAAATGCTGAGACAAGAACTGTCTTCAGAAATTGGTACTTTGTCCCCCATAAACAAAAAAAAAAGTCATTATTCAGCTTTATGGCTCTCAAAAACCTCAAGAAAATGTTCTCGAAGCTATGTTATACGCGACTTATGAGTGTCATTCGACAAGCTGAGCCCTATCTCCTTAATATTTCAAAGTAAGGGCACAAAACGCATACGATATTCGCGTTTAACTATATTCGCGTTTGTAAAATAACCTCCTTGGCTCGATTTCCAACAAAAATGTACCTTAAGGTGCCCCAAACGAAAACAAGAGCAAAAACCAGACGTAGGGCTGACCACGATGATCGAAAAAAGAGAACGAAAGCACTCGAGAACAGCTGACAGCAACTGCATCTTACGTTACGAATTCTGCAAGGGAGGGGGGGGAGGAGATGCACATCAACTTGCTATTGTAGCTCGGAGAGCCGTGAGTTTTCTAAGCTGTAACCCTTGTGGAATTTCCAAGAACATATAAAAATTTCCGGGACACGAAACAGATGTGAATCCAGTAGCTGTTGCCTTCAAATAAAATAAAGCTTAGGAAGCTACAACGAATACAAAACACATAAACTGTTCAGGAACAAGTGAATGACTGATTGAGTGGAACTAGTGAACTCCTCAGGATGAAAAGCGTTAAAGTTGCTAATGTGAAGTCCCTCCACAGATACAAAGTACCCAACATCTCAGGAAAGAAATGTCTCCTATCGGAAATAACATTCCAAAAAAGTACACGTTATCGATAGAGTGGAACAATCCACGCGTCAGCCATGTTTGTTTTGACATTTTGGTGTCTGCATCGGTAATATGTACTGCGCCAAAAAATTCTGATGAACATACTGGGTCGTGATGGTTTGTTTCCCGCTGGAAATACACGATTAAAGATCCAGTTCATGGACTTTGTAAGACTTCTTAGTAAACGATGCGTCTACATATGAAGCCACTATGTGACACCGCTCGCGCAAAACTGACAACAGTAAACAGTGCAATGAGTACAGAGAGTTGAGAGATTGATGGAGAGAGATTTCGGCGATGTGTGATGTCAAATGGATCGCAACTGATTACACATCACCGGAAGTGGATGGATCATGCAATGATCAAGTTCGTGCGCGATTGTTCCGCGTTAGTACGAGTATCCTGTACTATTAGGGATAGTAAATGAGAAGTGGTAAATGTCCGCTGTATTCGTTTTCCTTTTCCCCTTTTTCCTCCGCTTCTATATTTTCGGCAGGACTTGCATATGAACCTGACATGAAAGAGATAACCTGATGGCGCTTCGGGAGATGTACGATTATTCGGTATTCCTCAATTTCCTACTCCTGAAGAATTATTTTTCAATTGGTACTGCACTGACCCAATCCTGACCTACTAAATGCGCGAGCCGCCATAAGCCAAATCCGTCGCCACCGTGTAAAGAATTGCAATCTCTTCGAAGCCGTTATAGTGCGGGATAATAGAAGGGTGTCTCTTGAACATGCAGACAAAAAACTACACTGGTTAGGCCGAAGTGAGGCACTTATTCCGATCCCGAATCCCGATCGTCACGAAAAGAAGGGTGACACTGCGTTTGAGAAGAAGTAGAAGAGTAAATGATCAATCTGAAGAATTTCTGCTGTGTGGAGCTGTTGAATAATTGCTTTTGTAGTATTTTTTGTTTTTGGGTCAAATGGACATTTATAACTCCTCAACCTATTAGATGTAGCATTATACCCTGGTATGTAAATCATGGCAGATTATCTTGATTAATTATTGTCTATTTATTGTGCTCAGTGATGAAAACTCAGCAGAACTTGCAAAGACCGCCCGTCAAAAAAGGTAGGCAGACAGGTTGTGCCACGGCGAAGAACTAATGTTAATGATGTTCAAGACACTTAAAGGAAAGCTTTCCTTGAATCCTTTTGAATTTTTTGGATTACCGCTGACGAGAACCAGAAAAGGAAAGCTCAAGCTTTATGTCCTAGTTGCAAGGTCACAGGCTAGGTCGAGATTCTTTACTTATAGAGCTGTAAATGAGTTCAACTTGCTGCTAGCTAAAAATGAGCATTTGATTGAATTGTCTTTGCAAGCCTTTAGAAAGCTTGTCAGGAGAACTTGTTTTAAACCATTGAATGTATGAACATGTTGATGTCGTTTCATATGTTGATGGTAACTGATATGTCATTGTACTTATTTACGCGTGGCTTAGCCCGCGTTTCCAAATAAATAAATAAAATGAATAAATAAACTACTGCACTTCGAGTTTTGGTAGCAGAACTTGTGCTGGAATGATGGGACCCACTTCTTGAGAAGAGAAGATACCGATTCGTCGCGACTTTCTGTGTTGCTTGCTTTTCTTAGGGAAGAACCCGAGAAGAAGACATCAGCGAAAGCTGTAGGTCCGTCGAAATTACATTTGTCGGTGCTCTGCCGTGACCATCGCATTCCAGTAACGTCACACAGATGGGAGTCACTTCTTTGAAACTGGTCATGTATCGATTCATACAATATTTGTATCGGCAGTTTAGAATTTACGCAACGCTATGTCTCCAGTTCTTTGGGCTTTACATTAACTTCTTGGACCTTGCTGTTGATCTCTTCATCTTTGTCGCACACAAAGCTGTGACAAAAACAATTCTGAGTGCTGTGGTTGATTTGTTTTCATTAAAGTTTTCATGAAAACTCAACTAACCGTAACGTTTCAAGAAACCTTTGCACTCGTCATTCGACGTTTCCGGGAGAGGCTCTACCCATCTTTCCAAAAATCCAACTGTATTACATGGTGTATGAAATTCTATTCTGCCACGTCCGTCATAGAAGGGCAGCCAATATGTGTTTGTCAAGTACACTTGCGCACTTGCGGAACTGGGGTTGTAGTAATTTGGCCGAAATCGCCATCTTCACCAGAGATGTAGGTCACATTTAAGTGTCAATTAACAGGCAATTATGCTCTTCCTGACCTGGTATTACCAGTAAACAAACTTGGATTGAAAATTGGCACCGTTTGTCACAATTGAGACGAATGTCGAGCTTTCATCGACATCTCGAGCCCGAGATCGTATGACACTGAGCTACCGGTACGCCCGAGGTCATCAATCCGTATCCGCACACAGCCAAAGGCGAAGAAATCTCAGGGCCGTAGGCTACCATAGGAAACGGACACGAGTGAGCCATCTGATTGCTTGCACATACAACTGTCGTAGCGTCAGTTCGGCTGCTCAGCTATCGGCTTTAAAGGCAGCAGCCACGGAAATTTTTGTGTCTAAGATTTTGATCGTTTTGGAACCTTAGCAATTGTCCTAACAATTTCGCAAAGAAAGTAGTACGGAAAACTTTGCCGTTTCCGAGATATAACTTGTTCATTGTCCAAGATCGTGCATCAGCAGGATCAGCGTGGGGTCGTCCGATCGAGTTGTGTCAGCAGCAGAGCATTGCTGCTAGCTGATTTTATGGGCAGTCATTTTTTTCTTGCCATATTAAAGTTCTTTCTCATCACTTAGCATTCATTTCTTGCTTCGCTCAGCACGACGAATTTTTTTATTTGTTAATTCACAAACAAGGTTCGAAGAGGCACAATTTCATTCTGATGAGAGCGAGCATGACTAGCCTGAAAAAAACAAGACGAAAAGAGGCCGAAACCATTGAAGAGAGGCGACAACGTATATGTACGGAATTTCCAAGGTTATGTTACCAAAACGGGAGAGGAGCTTGCAAGTTTCCCTATCCACAAGTTGGGCCAAACAAGTAACGGAGTGGAGCAATGGATCGTTTGTGCGTTCTGCGATTCGCGATGCATTACTCAGAATCTTGCCTGCACGTGACTCATGGAGACCAGCGACATGACATCATAAGAAGACGAGGTACTGCGGGTTGTGTGTATCAAGATGACGCAAGCCGGAACAATGCAAGTTTTCGAACCGGTCATGCTGGTATTGCTATCGAGTGAGGAACACAAGTTTCGCTGTTCTTATGCCTCGCAACGGGGATACCTTAAATCTTTGTGCACTGTTCCGGACGCAAAGGACGAAACAAAAAGGATGCTATCTGAAGCTCGTATGCGACTTGGACGTATGTGTGAGGAAGGCTAAACAGTTGCGGCCAACAGTGTCTACAATGTTGACGACATTGTAGGTGAGATATGATGATATTTTCTTGATAGCAATTTACTTGTATGAGAAATATAACTAGAACTTTTTATCTGTCAAGCTCATCGAAACGCGGAAGGGACGCGTCAGAAAAATATTATGTCATATTCAAGATCCGATTCGGTTGCACGTTCTCCCTCTTTATTTTTTATGTTCTGCTTTTACATTTAATTCTCTTGCCATTTTCTCGTCATAACCGTTATCTTTATTTTGACCATGTCTTGTCTTTTACATATAGCCATTATCGGTTTAATTACCCAAGTTTGGCATAGGACAGAAGTAAAGTGGTTGCTCTGTGGCTGGTTGAGTGGTACCTTCCACTTGGCAGTGTTTACTTGAGTACAATACAGATAGATTGACAACAGGAAGAGCTAATTCGCCGTTTTTCGTGATAAAATTGGCAAAAAGTGATGCAGGAAGCCATCAGAAAGCCATGCGTTCCTTCCTCGGATCAAAATACACAACAGTACAAAGTGATTTACAAAAATGGGCCTCTCATCGTGCCACAAAATCTACTATCGCCTCCTGTGACCCTGTAAGTGCCACAGGGGTGAGGTTGTGAGGTTAAGATACATAGTGAGTTTTGTGAGGCCAAGGCATTTGCTGTTAGCCACAAAAGCGTGAACTCCCTTAGGGCAGTGTTCGAGAGGGAGTGGAACAAGACCAAGGTCACCACTCGCGGTCAGCTGAAGTCTTGCTTGTGGGGCAACTGAGGTCCTCCATTAAGTCGACAGCAGGCACCTTTGAGGAGCACCTTTACGTGTTGAAAGCCAATGCTTGCATGAAACAAGTAGTTAGTACGGTGTCGCAAAATGTCACTTTCTTGGATAAAGAGGTTAGAAAATTGAAAAATCCACACTTGAGAGCCACCCCATGTATAAAGATGAAGTTCTAAATACACGTGTACACTCGATATGCGCTCAGAGACAGTAAATGTAGATATATTTGTGCACATGAAATCGATGTTATTCAAAACATTACGAGAATCAGGGAAGCAGACGAGGCTTTGATATAGGGAGCACATACTTAGGCACTTTGTTTGGCCGGCCCGCTCCAGCATTACCGGCCGGGGAAGAGTCACCGGGTCGGAGCCCTGCCGACAATAGTATAGCGGCCGGCCGGTGATGGGCCTCTGCTCAGCTGGAACTGCTCCAAATCGAGTGAGTTCAGGTACTACTGCGCCACATCGAGTGCACAGGGTAGCGTTGTCCACGATTACCCATCAATCGGCCGCCGGCAGTGTGACGACCTTTGGCAGCTCGGCCCTTGGCTGAGCAGTGCCTCGAACAGAAGGGCTCTGGGTTCGAAACCGCTGTGGATCCGTATAAAGGCAACACAAGTCAGCAAATTCTCATCAGAAATAGGAAAAGATAGAAAAGGCTATTTGCAAAGTCCCCCCATGTTTTCAGAGAGCTAGCTTTTTTCTACCATCGAATGGAATCGAACCAACCTTACCATCATTTCTGAATGTTTGGGAGTCAGCTTCTTTATCCACTCGGCCACCCGTAGTTCTAATCTGTTTCTCCCGGCCCATTCTTTCATCACATAGCACTCTCCAACTATCACCAACCGACCGTTCCGACCGGGTCGGCCGGAAGACTGTAATGGTCGACCGGGCCAGCCGGCCACTAACCCCCACCCAGCTGGTTATTAGCCCGAAATTAAGAGTCGGCGCCTGGCCGATAACCAGCAGTTGCCCGGTTGAGCGAGCCGCTCGCGTCAAGTGTTGCGTGAACAGGCCCAGCACTGCTTGCCTTTGGGCAAACCGGGCTTCGTAAAAATGGTGGCAACCAAAGAGGGCTCTGCATGTGTCCGAGGCGGTACCCCAGGAAAAATTTGAGTTCTAGTTGGTCCTAAGAAAGGCAATACGTTGACAGAGGCGATGAAGGACGAAAAGGGCTTGCGAGAGAAATGCACGTACTTTGAGTGGCGCAATAGCGGCGACCAAAGTCGAAAAAGTTCGATTTGAGCGGATAATTTACAGACATTTTTCGAAGGATTTGGAAGACTATTGCGAAAGAACTAAAATAATCAAATTTAGGTACACACAGGATGTCTGTTAAGTTCGGATCGCTCAATTTTCCAACCTCGTATACCAAAAACACAACATATTGGGACGTCATATTTTCAATCAAGCTTTAGCCATCATCATGTAACGTGCTGCTGGTCGTCTGCTCTGGCCCTGGTGCAGGCCTTCGCTCGTCCCTCAAGTGAGGCTTCAGTTGGCCGCGAGAGGTTAACGTTATTCTTCCTACACTCCTTTTCGAATGTTGTACTGAGGGAGTCCACGTTTCTGTGGCATGTAGCGGATACCTTAACTTCTAGGAAGCCTCAAATAACGTAGCACAACGGGACGGGACCAGGGGGTAGAAGGACCATATATGATAGTCTCATTAATCGGGAAAGTCGTAATCACAGAAAGTGAAAGTGGGTTTAGTCGTTTGATGGGAGCCGAACCTTGTAACGGGCTTAACCAGTCTGTCCTTGGAAGGAGCAGATGTTGTAATATGGCTTTCCGATAAAAACTTGCCTCTATTTTCGCCAACTTTATCACGAAAAACAGCGAAGAAGACCTTCCAAAAGTCAACTCATACCAGACCATGACAATTGCGGCACACTCCAGAACATCAGAGCCATTGAGAGGAGCCTGTAGAGGTCTGTAAATTTAGCCTAGTGGTTGAAGCCCCAGTAGGTAGTAAGTGCACAGTCCATCCAGGACGGAGCAGATGACGCAGGCGGGCTTGTAAGAGCCAGCGCGGCTGCGGCTGGCAGCATACGCCGACGCAGGGGAAATGGGGATTGGGGGGACACCTACCATTGATCGAGAACGTGACCTTTATACATTGGACCAAATAAAAATTGAATGATTTTGTTAGTTCAATTACTGATTCAGGAAAATATTTCGACGTCCAGGATTTCGAGATCGAGAAAGCTCTGAAGCCTTTTTAATGCTCCGTACAGTATTGAATTGACCTTCTATGTTGGAACATTCGCATTTTCCATTTACTCGAATATTCGATATTCGAAAGCAAAAAATATTCGACTTCGAATAAATAGAAAAATCGAATGTTCAACTATTAGAGACCACTTCAGTGCTGTATGAGGGAGAAGAAGAGCTTTAGGGCTTTCTCATTCTCGAATGTCTGGTCATTTAAATTGTTTTCTGAACTGGTAACTGAAGTAACAAAATTATTCGATTTTTATTCGGTCCAATGTATAGTATCGATTAGCAAGTCAGAACGTACGGGACATGTCAACTAGTATGTATAAACGTGTAGTACAGGCCAAGTTATCGACTTCTGTTGGGCCGCCCCCCCCCCCCCCTTCTCGCCAAATCTCTTTTCGCCCCGACTCTATCAGTTGGTGCCTGCACTTGCATCCAGCTGTTAGGTAAATTTTTCACGCTTTTTCCTTGATACTGTGGTAGGGAATCATTATACACCCAGGACCGTTTTTGCCCATGTTTTTACCACAATTTGTTTCTTGAATGAATTTTTTTGAACGATAAAGAAGCATGTCCCAAGAACCGCCTCAAGTGGATGACGGGCCTGTCCCACGATATGAAAGTACAAACACTTCTGAAGGCAACACCTTGCCAAATTTTCGTGTTTGAAATTTTGCTGGATTTTGGGGTTTTGAGAAAGCCAAAACTCATATCCAACAGAGAAATATCTCGAAACACACGAGAATTTCACGAACTTGGTGTGTTTCTCCCCTTGAAAATGAGCGCTCCACGTCTGAAAATCTTAAGTCCTGTCACGCGGAAGTCAGACACGATTGTATGAGTAACCGCGCCCTGTGTGTGCTGGTACAAGGCAGCTTCGTTCGCGACTTTAACGACTTTGGTCCTCTTCGCAGGTACCACTAGGATTCCTTGCGTTCGTTGAACATTTGTGATTTACTGACAGCGAGGGCCACTGTCGTTCAACTCTGAGTCGAGGATTTTGACGAGAATCTCCTTTAGAACAACAAGAAAAAAAGCGTGGAAAGCTTACCTAGCAGCTCCTAGCAGCTAGCGACGGCATCAGCCGACGCCGAGTGCTTGGTCGCCGGCGCCGCAGCCGCGATGCCTCCTAACATCGACCGGCGTCATTCGTTCCCTCGTGTCGCATGGACCCTACCGTTTGTTAGCTCAGAGACGGCCAATGTGAGGGGGGGGGGTGACTTTGCAATCACTGCAAACCCAAGGTGAGCACGGTCCAGTGATCGATACGCGCCGCAGAAGCAGCGGTCAGTAGGTGTTTTTTCTTTTCGGATTAGAAGAAATGAGGCGGGAGGGCGATCTTCATCATTGCGATCACCGATGAAGGTGTCGCCGCGTCGGATTCTACGAAGGTCATCGAAAGTGGTTGGACTTCAGTTGACCACGACCACCACCGCCACACGAACCACTCAAAGTCCGAAAGGTAGCTGCGAGTGTGCATCACTCGAAAGCAATATGTCGCGACAGGTCATCCACTAGCCGCGGTTATGGACAACGTAACGTATTAATCCCGTCAGGTGGAGAAGGTAGTTCTTCTTTTATTCTCAATTCCGCGATAATCCCTTTTTGGATTCCTCCTAGTTCATCGATGAAGGCCGCAATCGTTCATGTCCTTTGGTCAGGAAGTGTTACAGTTGCGCTGAACAGCTCAAAACATGATCTTCGCGAAAGGCCGCTCCTCCTATGAAGCTTCTGACACAAATCTTTGCTAATCATGCTCGAATTTCAGCTCCAAGACTCGTCTTGAGCTGCAGCGGGATGGATGCCTTGCGCAACTACACCGTTCAGAAGATCAGTGTCAAGTTTGGGGGAGCAGTGGTAAGGTTACGACATTTCCATTGCTTTTTCAACACTATAGAAATGTGTTGGAGCCAGGGAAAAGCACCTCAAAAAGTTAGGGGGGGGGGTGCGGGTGATAATCTGGAGACGGTACTAATTTGACAGCATGACTCAAAATGTATTAATACGATAAAATTTAGTGAAGACAAGGATGCCGGTATGGACGGGCAGTGTGCCCCTTCTCTTTACAGGAGTTGATGCAACCATGTTAGAGAGGAAGAGGCCGCACAATTAAAAATGGCTGTCGACCTCAAAAACAACAACAGCAGCATTGGCTTGAGGAATGTCGTTGCTCTTCAGACGACTCTCCATGTGGAGAGGAAGGTTTTCTCTAGAATGCGGCGACGAAAGTGGCCCTAGCGATGCAATTGTAAGGCCTCAGCGGAGTAGACTTGCCTCCTTGTTTATAACTTAATTCCAGCTAATAGTATCATTGTCATTGTAAACCTATTCCTTGCTGTTCATATTATTGTTTCCCCACCCTAAAGCTTTCTCTAGTAATAAGAGTTCTTCTAGTCCCTATTTTTCATTATTTTCATGGATTTGTCTTCACTTGAACATTCCATTTTAACTGGTTTCGGAACATTTTAATAACATTCTGTGAATAAATAACTTTAGAAAGAATGCTCAGCGTAGCAATAAGAATGCATGGAAGGGACCCTACCTGGCACTAGTTAAGGTTAAGAAAACTTCACAGGAAAGCATGCAAAGGTGTAGTGGGGAGGACACTGGGAGTACACGGGAAATATATTTTCCTATCCACCTATAATATTACGTGATACTTTTTCTCAAGAAGAAAAAGAAACCCGGAATACAGAGTTCCAAAAAAGAAGAACCTATATTTCAAAACAAAAGCAAACATCAAAAGTGACATAACTACTACACAGAAAAGGCCAAAACTTACGAGGGAGGGAGGAAGAATAGCGTGCGATAACACGGAATGGGTGTAGAAAGAAATAATTTGCATGCAAAACAAGAATAAAACAGAGAATAGGTTCCTTGAAAAAGTAAAAAGATCACATGCAAATTACTCAATCGCAATTTCTTCTAAAAAATGAATGGAACCAGAGAAATAAAAATTCTCTTCTTTTTGTTCCTACAACTTGGACAGACCATGAGCAAAGAAGATAACAAGGAAAAGAAAACACAACTTATCACGGAGCTTGTCAGCAAGAAGGGAGAACCAATTTAACTTCAACTAACTCGTAAGAACAAGCTAATTCAGCACGATCATGCCGGGGAAAGCCTGTACGCACCTACCAGTCGTGAATCCGTAGGGCGTGAAGCAATACATAACCTTGTGCTTTCCAATGCATCTGTTATTCGGTTTTCGTGGATAGTGTTACCGCTAAGGCGCCATAATCCATTGGTGTAGAAATGAGTGTTAGCTTTGCAATAGTCGTGGTCAATAGTATTTGCTGTTATGCCTGTATACCAAAGGTGCATGAGCAAAGTTGAAACTAATTGGAGACTACACAGAGGCAAAGGATTGCAAACTATTACCGTATTTCGTACCGCCACGTTGATAAAGACAAGCCAAAACTTTTTTTTTGCAAACAGTGAATTGTGGAAACAAGTTCCAATGCAGCGCGCTTAGCCATTACGGCGAAAAAAGTCCAAATTCACCAGTGTATATTTCCAACATTCTTCCCCATGAGGAGACGATTCTCTATGAACGATTCGGATTCTGTTGTCTCGTGCGAGCAGCTGCGAGTTCTCGTACAGAGTATTTATTCTCTCATTTTAATAGTGAAGAATTGTCAATGAGCGACCTTAACACGCTTTGATACCCGTACATAGAAAAGTCAAGAATTGAGTGACGGAGCCTTTTTGATGTCTTGCAAGAGTGACAAGAGTACAGTTTCTAATTTAATACATTTCCTTTGTCAAAATAGAAACAATTCTTTCAGCTAGGTTTTTGCTGTGTTTGGATGACAACATGTCAGCGTGAGTTCCATCAATGCTCGTTGTTGATGCCACTGGAGTTAGCCTAAAAGAGAAATGAAGTTTGAGGAATACTCACAAGGAAAGTGCACGAGGTTAACCCCGGGGATCGAAACGAAACATCCATTTACAGAAGCGTTGTCTAAGATGATGTTAATGCATACATATCATTTTTGCCCAATGGTCCTGGTGCGATCAGGAGAATGCGCCAAAAATTTCTTTATTGTACTGGCATAGAACCCCATGTAGAGCTGGGATTTATGAAACTTTGACCACTCAAAGCAACTGTGATTCCCCTGGTTATCTTTCCTGGGACCATGGAGTGTATAAAAACCCATTTTTGTATAACCTGGTTTCATTTGATTATGAGAGGTTGGGCCTAGAACGGCATCGGTGGCTAGGTGGCTAAGTGGATTGCGCTTCAGACCATCAAGAGGATCAGGGGTTTGAATCCCGTCGGCGCAACTCTGTTTGCATTTTTGAATTTATGGCTTTTAGACTTGCATCGAGTATTTCCAATGACTAGAACACATCGGATAGGTGCATCACTGCAAGAACTGCTCGAACTTCGTCCGATTCGTTACTCACTCGGCCACCTCACGGCGGCTGCTATGCTTGGAGCTAGGACTCATGATCGCGAAACCAGACGGAACTAGGTTTTTCAAAAATGCGTTTGCAAGCGTTCGATAGTCCATAGGACAACTAATCACGGCGAACCACGGTCGGATTGCGTGGCCAAAGTTCCACGAATCCAAGCCAGGACTCCATTAACAGGGCACTAGAAAAACTGTTACTATCCAACCATCATGGACCTAAACACTTCAAGAAATTTTTTCGACTGAAACTTTACATACGGGAGTTATTTGAGGTTATAGTACAGTTACCGTAACCCTGCAAAAATAGTCTTACGGTACAAAATGAATATCATATTCGTATTCAGCACTTCAAACAACCCCCGTATGCAAAGTTTCAGTCAAGAAAACCTTTTTAAAAATCTTGGGCGCGTGGAAGATGAATGACACCGAAAAGTTTTTGGCGTACTTTCCTGCAAGCATCAGGACCATTGGGCAAAAATGATGTACATAGGTTAACATCGCCTTGGACAATATTACCAAAAATGGATGTTTCGTTTCGATCCCCGGGGTTAGCCTCGTGCACTTCCCTTGTCAGAAGAAACTAACAAGAACGATGGTATTGTAGACTTTTCAAGATGAGTGCATTGTTGTCCAGTCGACTATCAATTCTAGGAAACTTTGAATTACCTGCTCCATCCAAGATCGGATCCATCTGTTGAAAAGACGTGAAGCCGTCCCATATCTCTCGGCGTCGTCATCTTGTAGTTCTTCAGCATTTGTAACAAGTCCCATGAATTCACCTGCATCCAGAACCGTGTCTCTGCATCGATTTCGTAGCTCGACAATACCTCATTCAGGTCCTACAAAGTATGTTTTGGTAATATGGCAACATAAAGCTGATTGTGTTGTTAGTATTGTTGTTAGGTTGTTAACAGCTTTTATTGGCTAAAGTTTCGGCGCCTTATAGAGCTGATTCTTCAACTGTGGACAACTATGCAAGTAACGTGTTGATGGTGGACTCCTCACAGCTTCTCATCATGACTTCCTCCTTTTCTTAGGATCAGAAGCAGCATTAAATTTGAGGATGATGTGGACATACATGATTCTTGCGTTGGGTGTAGGTGGTAACACTGAAGGAAAAATGGAGGGCAGAAGATGTTGAAAGAAAAAAATTGAGTCTCCTTCAGAGAGAAATGGGAATAGACCACGAAATTTCTGACAAGGGAAGTGCCCAAAGAAAAGCTGCTAATTCCTGAGGAGACCTAAAGTAGCGGTCAACAAGATATAATCAGTGGCACGTTGAAGGCGGGACTTCATTAAAACTTTGCTTGGGATGAGCAACTCAGAAATTTTAGCGTGTGATGAAGGTCGAAATACTCTTTCTTTGCGATGCATGATGTGGACGCAAACTGCTTTCGAACAGTTTGCGTCAATATTATGCGTTCCAAGACCAACTCTGAGTTCACCACTTTGATCAACATGATGATCCATAGTTTGGCGGCCATGTTTCGTCATGTCTATGCCAGGCCACACGGCCAAGTCACATCAAGTTTGGTGGTGGGCCTCACGCGTCATCATATCACGTCACGCTTCTTCATACCTCCACGATAGTACACGCCCACACATGTCACATGGCGTAATATCATAATAATATCTAATCACCACTCACCTTTCATTTCTTCGCTGGTCGCGGCAGTGGGGAAAAACGCAAGTCATTATGCATTTATTAATTTATTTTTTATTTTATACACCACGAGGGCGTGCCATTAGTATACCGAGATGAAACCCACAATCTGACCAGTGGGCTTCATAACAGGAATACTGTTGCGAGAGGGGCGTACCGACGTCCAAGAGTGGGGAAATTTTAGGAGTCGGGTCCAACGATGTAATGAGGTTGCGCCGGTACACAAGAATGGGAGAGACGGATCCACTGCTGTGATAAGGATATCCACTTGTCAGCTGTGAGCTTCGGCTCTTCGCCGTAACATGCACTTATTGAGACTTCCCATTCTATTAGGTTGTAGGGAAAGTTCTTGCGGTTTTTGGAATAGTCATTTTCTTGCCTTCTCAAGAACAGGAAAGCACATCAAGAAATGCATAAGTCACCATCACCTGCTGCCACTCTTCGCCCATTTCTGGAAAGCTTTTCGATGCCCTCGGCTTAAAACTGTCCTGGCACTGAGCCGAGAAAGTTGCCCAACCAGCGATCCAAGTCATCATCATCGAACGCTCTACCTTGTATGGCA
>KN727095.1:1938-12799 GCA_000816745.1 Ancylostoma duodenale
TGGCGCGGCATAATCAATGTGATCTACGAGGCGGGATGATAACTACGATATGAGGAATATTGGACTCTATCACGTAATTGAAAACTGTTAACATATTGTGAAATGATTAGTTTTCGTAGGATGTTGGGAGACTCTGCAAAACACGTTCTGCACCATATACAGGGAACGTGATTATCGGACACTTACCACCCGCAAGCGTAGGCCGATTTGCCTTCATGAACTTGGGGAGAAACAGCAGAAAATGATTGAAAACACCTCACCTCACTCTAGCACCTCATTAGTCACCTTAGGTCGAAGATGATCTGTTCTTCCTGGAAAAGAACCTGGAACAGCGGCTTCCTATACACTGTCTTACCGAGGCCTGACGCGCGCGGGTGGTAAGTGTCCGATAATCACGTTCCCTGTATATGGTGCAGAACGTGTTTTGCAGAGTCTCCCAACATCCTACGAAAACTAATCATTTCACAATATGTTAACAGTTTTCAATTACGTGATAGAGTCCAATATTCCTCATATCGTAGTTATCATCCCGCCTCGTAGATCACATTGATTATGCCGCGCCACCTGCTTCGGCTTGAAGTAGAACGAGCCCTTCACGAACTCAAATACTCTCTTGCACTGTTCGATCAGCCTCCCTTGCAGCACTACGAATCCCCCGTTTTTCTTCCCGCCTCAGCCAGTTTTTGTTGATACTATTTCGAAGCGCGGTCGACATTCCTGACTTCGTCTCCTCCATAGAAACGGTGGAAAACTTTCCTGCCATTCCGATAGGTCCATTTCTCACATAATTAGAAGGCGCCAATGCCTCCAGGTTCAAGTAGCTGCTCGATTGCGCAGAACATTGTAGAACAATCTTGTTTGGGTTTCATACAGCCATATAGCGACGTCTGGGACTTGTTCCACAGCAAAACAGGGCGAACTAAGGACAATCATGCCTGGTCCTGCGGGTAGCTTGCCTATCATTTCACCAGCTCTCTATGTAGCTCCTGTGCACCTATGAACCTGTTTCCTCGCCAGCTCAGACTCCGCACCACATCGCCTAGTTCTTGGGCATGTGTCCAGCAACCAGATGCACGCGGCATCCACATCACCGCCACATGTTTAACGTTTATGATATCCAGCGATGAACCCCGTGATGTTGGTCAGATAATATGAGTCAAAGATTTTTTTTGCTGATTCTTCTCCGTTCTTCATCTGTAGGCCAGAAAATTACTGTGCCAGCTCTCGCGCACATTGCGTTCACGAATCCTACTAGAGTTCTGTTCACTGTTCCTTGGTCGCATCCTGCATTTCCTGCAGTGTCTGTTTCGCGCTCCGTTTCTTGTTTGTTCTGAGCAAATTAAGGCACTTTGCAACTAACGCTGAATGCATGTCCAGGACTACTCTCTTGTCTCATGTTGCCGGCGACCGTCTCGCAGATCTTGTAAGAAACTCCTTTCGGGAATCGGAGAACCTTTTCAAACTTTGAATCAGATGAAACTTCAAATGGATTTGATTTTGATCTGAAGCGTCGCAGATCATCGACAGTGAGCTCCTCCTCATCATCTTCGTTAGATGAAAAATGATCGATTTCCATTATGAAATGAAATGCAGTCCTTCTGTAAGGTGTTAACATAATGAACAATGAAAAAGCGATGTCGCAAAAAGATTCAGACTAAGAGTAGATTATTGTGGAATTCTAGTGCGTGGGTTGTGGATATAAGTCGTAATTGAAAAGCACCAATATTATTTTACGACACTTTTCATATGAATGAGAAGCTTCGCCTGGTGTCCTCACATCGTGCGAAACTGCTTAATTGTGAGTATGAACGCGTCCATCGTTGCATCACGGGTTCCGCTAGGCTTCCGGATCATGCGCATATTTTCCATCATAAAATCCGTACCTGATTATGTTCAGGATGTTGCAGACTTCTCTCTAGGGAGGTTGTGTAAGGAGTTTGGTGGTGCTATAAGAATGCGATACTGCTATGAGGTGTTGCAAGGGTGTGACCCACTGCAACCTACCCCAGCTTAATCAAGCATTGACAGCGGAGTCTTACTATTGCAATTTCGAGTCATTGTCTAAAAATCTGCTACAGATGTGATCAGTGGTGAGCAGAAGATGGTTTTTCCTGCTCCAGAGTAAAGCTATGCCTCACACTTTCAAACTCGGTCGCAAGAACTGACGCAGTGCCATCGATGTTCGGTGTGTCAGTCAGTGCGCTTATTTCTCTTCCCCTATTGTATGTGCACCTTTTTTCCGCACTCCAGATGCAACACCGGTAGTATATGAAGCAAGCAGATACAAAACCTCCTCCATCTATTTCCTTTTGCCATATTCGAATCGTAGTGAGCAGAGCCGATGCCGATAATCTACGTCTCAAGAACACATTCTGATTCCTTATTATTACTTCACTGTCCAAGAGGAATTTCGTTATAGCATTCGACAGTAGCTTCATTACCTTGCTTATAGGGCACATGAAGCACGCTGGTGTGTAATTCCGCACTTCATCTCTGACATCTTTTTTGTGGATAGGGTGCACCTGCCCATGTTTGGTACCTCACCCAGTAGCAGAAGCCTACTGAACATCAATGTGAGGGAAGTCGATAAACACAACGCAACATGCTTCAGAAGGAGCAGCTTACGTCTATGGCCCTTCTTCTCTTTCAGGGCTGCCCCATTACGCCTTCCGCAGTATATCCTGTCGAAGTGTCTCCTACATCAAAGGCAGCACCCACAAAAATTTTCATCGCAGCGATTTCAATGTATTCTTGTGGTATCGAGACTTTCTAACTTCAAAACCTTTGACGTTCCAACAGCACTAGAACCCTTCTTTTAAAAGCCCTCGGTTCGTTAATGTGCAACGGGTGCGGTCGAGTTGCACGGGCCAAAGGATGAGGACCAAGATCAAAAGATCGATAAAGCCGCACTTTCACTGAATGATTTTTCACACAATCACTTTTTTTTTGAATTGCAGCCTTTCCATACTTTATCGAGGAAAGTAATTATTGGAAAATTTATATCAATCAACAAAGGTGTTAAATTTGATGGTGGAAATTAAAACGTCATGGGATTCCTTAACGGAGGAAAAATTGAAATTTTGACAAATCTGGTGGTATTGAGGCTTTTTAACACCTTAACAGTGCTGAAGCAGAAGGTCAATCGTACAACGGGAAGACCGAGACAGAGTAGTTAAACAGGTACAAACACCATGTAATGCTAATCGGAAAGGGTCGCGTGTTATAAAAACAACAAGAATCACAGAAAAACCAGCAGAAGGATCTACAGTGGAAAAAGTGTGGCGAATTTCATAAAGATTGTAGCAGAACAGCCGATTCTGCTTCGCTAGCGCAACGCGGTAACTCGCTCAAAGTTATCACCATCACGCAACTACTAAATAAAGAGCGGACGTTTCCGCTGCTCGTCTTGTACGAAAACTATTCGGATTGTGCTAGAGTTCCTCGAAACGTCAAAATCTGAGAGGCAGAAGATTCCGAGGGTGCTGCCTTTAAAATGGTGAGAATACTCCTTGTATCGACATGGAACATGTTTGTGCAGCAGACAGACCTAGCAACTTTCGGTGTTCCCTCAGTCACTATGACTCCCGCTGATCATCGGGTATACCGAGCAGGCGCCAGCGATCCTTACATTTGTCCTTCTCGCGTACCAGAATCGTCCACTGGGTTCTGTCCGTTTGAAGAAAACGAAGAGCATTGTAGCCCCGATATCACCAGACTTGTCAAAATTTCAATTTTAAATTATTGGGTTGTTCGATAAATAATGCCGTTTTTTTTCTTATAGGTGACGTGATTTGAATATGGCAAAAGGAAGGTAGATGGGGGAAGGTTTTGTATGTGCTCGTTCCATACACTACCGGTTCTGTTGTCGCAGATTTGTATCTGGAGTGCGGAAAAAAGGGTGTACAATAGGGGAAGAGGAATAACTGCAGAACTGACCCACTGAACATCGATGGCTTACTGCGTCAGTGCTTGACGATCGACTTCAAAAGTGTGAGGCATAGCTTTACGCTGGAATAGGAAAAAACCATCTTCTGCTCACCACTGACCACACCTGTAGTAGAGTTTTAGACACTGACTCGAAATTGCAGTAGTAAGACTCTGCTGTCAATGCTTGATCAACACCTTCGCAACAATGTGCTCAACCGGTTGACACGCATGGTGCGACGCGTGGGATTGCGTGCTCAACCGGGTGAGCACACTCTTTTCAGGGTTATATTTCTGTGAAGCAGTCATAGTTAGCAAACTTCTATGTAGTGGTAAACAAACAAATGCTTTCTATACATGCAGATCTTCACTCGAACTTTTTTTAATATGTGGTTGAAACATACACCAGAGAGAAAGGTACATATAAAAAAGAAACTACAATCAGTATCAAGTGAATGGACGACAAACATTTGGAAACATTCCTGACGATCACAAAAGAGAAAAAGATCGGGTTCAGATTTGCGCAAATTCGGGGTATTATGCGGCGGAGGAAAAATTCATACCACGTGGGACCACGTGCTCGAGCGGTTGAGCACGGGTCCCACTTGTGCAGATAAGGTCGCGAATGTGTTAAGCTGGAGAAGGCTGCAGTGGGTCACACCCTTGTAACACGTCATAGCAGGATCGCATTCTTACAGCACTACCAAACTCCTTACGCAGCCTCCCTAGGTAGGGGTATGCAAGATCCTGATCATAATCGGGTACCCCTGACTGCGCCCCCTTCTCTCTCACCCCTGCGACGATTTGCTAAACACTGCCTCTAGAGTGTCGGATTTCGTATTCTACGATGTTGTCTGATGACATTTAGAGGTTTTTCCAGCAATTTTTGCGAATTTCATCAAATTCAGGTCTATGTTCCGCTTTTTTTCCCTGATTAGTCCCCAAACAGGTACTTGTTGCGCTTCCACAAGTTCCCGCTGTGATGCTCTTCTTCTTTGGTTTTGTGAATACCTACTCATTTTCATGCAGTAGTTGTATGATTTTTAGGGAAATATATTCTATTTCTCTTTTCTCGAAAACCATTTTTTTTTGCTAGTATTACGACGAGATGAACACGAACTGCGCAGTAGAGCTAGCAAAAATCGCTCGATGTATACGTAAACACGCGAACGCGGCAGCAGTCAGCTAGCTGATTGTTATTGCTCCAAGGGCACAGGCACTTGTTCTGCCAAAAATCTGAAAATCAAACATTTCCCTGAAACTTCGTCTAGGGGGGTTATTTGACATGCTAATCTCGAATATTTACTCACTTTGTGCTGCAACCCCATTTGGGTAGGGTTATGGTAGGGTTAGGGTAAGTACAGTCCGTAGGAAAACCTCAAATTGCTTTCAACGTGCAAAATCAATGTGATGTTAGTAATCAGCATGCCAAATAACCCGCTTAAACAAAAATCCAGGTGATTCCATGGGACAGCTCATTTACCCTAACCCTACCGTAACCCTACCCAGATGGGGTTACAGCCTGTCAAATACCCCCCCCCTCCCCTTTGACGAAGTCTCAGAGAAATGTTTGATTTTGAGATTTTGTGGCAGAAGTGGAATAGTGCCAACAAGTAAGGTGGTAGTTCTATTGCCACCAGTGTCTTTTCTTCCACATCAGTTTCTTCATGTCGGTCCAGTGTAAGTACGAATTGGCAGAAAATTATGGAACCAAACTCCCACAACAGCTTCATCCGATACATCATTCGCTTGGTCTGCTGTCTTTAATTGCTCTGACAAGAAAGTATAGATCTTCCAACATCATGGTGCATGAATCCAAAAATCGGTAATGCACGGAAAGACAGAGCTGATAACACATTTGTGTCTCCATTCCGAGAGGATCATATCGGAACGTACCTATGGTGGTTCACCGTCGAAATAAACAAATCTAAACTCAAAAGATTATGTGATTTGGAGCGTATTGAAGTCATTTAGCCGCCCTGAGGACTGTTGAAGTGGTGAACAATACTTTGGACAGGGCCTGGGATGAGTTTCCACGGAGTTCCAAGAAGCAGTAGCAGGAACTGTAGGCGACCTTCCGAAAAGAATAAGGAATGGCATGGAAGCGAATAGTGACCATTTTGAGGACTGTGTGGACAATGGAGAAGCAGTCCTCGAGTTGATTCCATTGAGCTCTGAAGTTATCTGGCTGAACACCTCTTGACTGCCGATCGCACTTTTCTTCTTGTCTTTTCTTAACAGTGATACTCCGACGACCTTGTAATGGAACACAGATAAACTAAAAAGCGAAAATGTGAAAATTTTGGTGGGTAGCACCTTAAAAATTGAATAACGTGCAAATTTGCAATTGGAAAATTCCTAAATTTTGATCTGTGGCCCCATAAGTTCTTTCGAAGATCAAATCTACTCCAGACAAATAATGTGTGTAGAAATGTATGCCATGAATCGTTGTTTCATTGAACACCTAAATACAGGCGTTCAAAAACAGGCTCATTAAGATGAAAAAAGATAGGGTTCATTCCTATGCGAAATTTTATGCGCTATGACAGGCAATTTTATGTCGGAATCCTGTTTCTCCTTCTTTTCTTCATCCTATTTTGTAGCTACCAAATGTTTTCTCTCATTGCCATGAGAGGAATGGAGTTCTCTTATCATTGGGCTGCGAACTTCCTGATTAGGTTGCTTGCTTTGCCCTTATCGCTCCTAAAACAATCTGTTAACTTCGTGTAGCACATCAGAAATCTGCACTTCTCCGAATTTTAGAGTTTATTCGTTCTTCTTCTGCTGATATAGTGGAGATTCTTCAGTTTTTCGTTAGCTTTCGACGTTAACCCCCTCTTCAGCGCTTAATCTTAACAATTAAATGCCACCTAAGCATTACCCTAAATTTACTTCCACCAGGCACTCCTTAACTTGAAAGTCATTGCTAAAAATACACTAATTTGAAGTGGGTCTTAATTAACAAAATTTTAGTCCTCTATGGATTACAGTTCCACGAAACCTTTTCCTCAAAACAATGAATTAGTCCTGACTCATTATCGGTAAAATCACCAGCAGGAGTGGTAGTAATTTGGTCGAAAGTGGAAATTAATAGATAACTTTAACTGGCATCTAAGTCCGACTTAACATTTCTGATTTGGAGGAAATTAGCAGGTAATCGTCACACATATGACACGAAATATCAAGTTCAAAACACTGGCTTTCATGGGAACTGATCATTCGGGCGCTGTCCTACAATCTGGCATCACAACCGCTGCACCACAGTGCGTACGTTTCTGTTACTAAACGATGTTCATCTTTAACCATAGGTGTTATATAGAACAATGCAAAAACCCACAACATCATAGGAACCGAACCTCTGACTAGCCGCGCGTAACCCCGCGTACTTACCACTGCGCCACCCACTGCACATTGGAGCGAGCTCCCGTTTCATGCCGATAAGACGAGTTCACTGCAATTCCTAGGAACATATACTTCCGGGTATCGATTGCGAATTTCTGGAAAATGACTTTCCGCATGTTTCGCTATTGTCCATTCGATTCTTTGGTGAGCTTATCAAAAGATTCTCATCAAGCGTCGTAAACTTCAAATTCTAAGAATGGCTCATGTTTGGATCTCACGCAGGATCGTGACTACTCGTCCCTCTTAGCAGTTGCAAGCAAAAACTAAGACAGTGCATGAGGCCAACCATGAGGGATTGATTATGCTCAAATGTCAGTTTGAGATAGGCATAGCAATTGTCACCTAACTCCTGTATACAAAGGGTCTGAAAAACTATTTGCAAAATGTTTGTCTTGGACAGGTTTTGATCCGTAGATCGAGTTGCTTTGACCGAGCCACTTAACCACTACACCACCCAATACCCGCCGTGAAAGTTCTTCGCATGCACACAAATCAAAGAATTTTTCTCCCGTCATGGGTCAAAAATGCACTGGCAAGACACTGCTTGGAAATTAGCCGGTGTGACTGAAGCCGACTACTATGCAGAAAGCACTTGGATAATTTTTTGCAAAGCTCTGACATTACAGCGGAATAGAACCATCGATCGATTCCACGATTGAACGATCATCTTGCCCACTGCACCATCGCTCACACTTCCTATGCATCCCGAGAGAAATGTGATCAATGATTCCGTGACAAGAATGTACTGTTAGTTATGATCTTCCTTGCATCTCCTGTAGCTCCTCATGAATGAACAGCATAATGTGGACATGAGCGCTCGGAGCGCTGTTGTGTCCGTGCGCTCGGAGCGCGGTTGTGTCGGCGAAATCTGCATCAAAATGTACCCTTGGGTACATTTTGCTGCACATTTTGCCAGGTGTCTGCGCCTCACCAAGTTGCGCGCTCCTTTACGCACACTGTCCAATTATTGACTTGGTCAGACTTAGCCGCAGCTCAGCAGCAACTAAGCGCAAGCTGGAAATTTCGGGAAATGATCAGAATTTCCTCCCACTTAGGTGCCAATTTTCAATCCAAACTTTGTTATAGCGTGTATTGGGCCATGAAGAACACATTTCCAAAAGTTGAAATCTGGTGTTAAGTGGCACTTAAGTGGGACTTACACCTCACGCTTATTGTTAGATGCGAATTTCGGCCTAATTACTACCACCCCAGAGTGCTTCTTATTTTGTCCTGTACACTAATAAAACTGTTATTTTGACTTGGATATGTTTGTTTTACTAACTATACGGCACTGTTTTCCACTTTTGGTGTACCATGAGCACAGGCAATAAATAAACAAACAAATAAATAAAAACAAAAACGTGCAACAATAACAGTACCAAATAGAGCACGAAGTGGCTGAGTCTTTCGACTTTGAGTCCAAATGGTGGTGGGCTGCCTACTATTTTGCTGTATTCTTTGCTTTTTCTCTCTCTTTGTCCCTTTTCTTCCAATTCACAGATTCAAACTCCTTCCTCATTGTTTTGTTTTCCAGATGCGATGGCTTCTGCTCGCAGTTCTCCTCATCTGCAATGCCGCGAATGCCATTGATGTGAATTCTCGTGTGGATTGCTTCCCAGAACCAGGGGCAAGCCAGGACGCATGCCAAGCTAGAGGTTGCATATGGGAAGAAGCTCCACAGGTAAGAAATACCGCTGTGAACATTCCTGCTTTGACACAATACCTGCCAATCCCTAGGGCAGTCCTGTGGGTGCTCCGTGGTGTTTCTACCCAAAGGAGTCTGGATACAGGGTCTACCAACAAAACGTTGACTACTACCAGCTCGTTCCAGGTATTTGTCGTTCCTTTTTCTACAGCAGACCTGCAGGGGGATTTCAGTACTGATTCAAAGCTTTTCTCCTGTGCTGCCTACCTCTTTCCTCATGGGCCCATATTGACTTGACAACACCGTTGCTTTCATTTTGAAGCGTCTAACCCGCGTAAGTTTTTAGACACTCCCTCATCCCCTTATGGAGAAAACATCTCCCCTCTGGACGTCAAAATACGCAAAAATGGAGCTACACTTCTAGTTAGCATCGGCAATAGCAAAAGGTACATAGGCCTCGCCAACCTTCCAGCTTCAAAATCGTAAGATCCGTTAAAATATGTGCAGGTTTATGCCTCCAGTACAGTTTCCCCAACAACCAGGGGTGTCGTCAGAGTCGCTGGCCTTCTCTTCGTCAGCGATCGGCAACTCTAATGTATTCGCTTTCCAAGTTGTGCGAGAATCTACTAACACTCCGTTGTGGGACACATCAATAGGTTCTTATTGCACCCTTTGGGATTTATATTTGCAGGGGAACAGGTACGACTCGTTTCAGGAGGAATGCAATTTGCCGACAAGTTTATTCAAATCGCTACTTACTTGCCGTCCAGCAATGTCTTCGGCTTCGGTCAACATGTTCATCATCGCTTGAGGGTAAGGCTGACGACCAGTTTCGTTTGAGAACCTTTATATAATATGTACATATGTGTAATAGTCAGAATGTTATCAGTTTTGTTGGCCATTTAGACAGCTGTGGGTTTAATGGTCGAGGATTTGAAATCTTACAGGTTTTCGTAGTGCTGTCTACCTCCACCGTATTCTTAGCTCGAAATATACGCATAACTTATGTAAAACCAAAGATTGGTAAGAACTGGCATTGATAACCAGCTACCTTCGAATTGTTTCCCACTGGAGATCTAGGCACTGTTCCGGCTGTACTCTGCACCATTCCTTTTTTGTAACCAAAAGGAAGATTTTCCGTTCTCCAGCACGACCTGTCTCGCTACACCGTGTGGCCGATGTTCGCCCGTGACATCGGTCCTGATTCCAGCAGCAGGCTGAGCACGCAGAACCTTTACGGCGTGCACCCGTTCTACATCTGTGAGTACGAACGAATCTGCACTTCTTAACACCGTAGTTTTGGTATTTACAGGTGTTGAGAACGACGGCAAGGCGCATGGTGTGTTTATATTCAACTCCAACGCGCAGGTTTGTTTTTATTAACTTAATCTTGCTGAGTAAATATTGTTTTACGGCACGCCTTAAAGTGCACAAGTAAATGAACAAGTATATAAATAAATAGTATTAAGTTGGTGCGAAATTAATTGCCGAAACGAACACTTCAGTTCAAACTGTTATAACTCGGCTTAGACACAATATTCTTCATCAATTCAATGCCCATTTGAATCGCCAAATCTTCCCTAACAATGCAGTGGAACCGTCATGATCCTACATTGGAAAATGAGGTCGCAAAAATCTAAAAACTTTTGGAAGGCGATCTCGGCACACTCTAGATCAGAAGTCTACTGCTGTCGCAGGTTTGCATCTGGGACTGGGGAAAAGTGGTAATCAGTAAGGGAAAGGTCTGAGGAATGAGGAGAATGGATGAGAACCCCGATGTCTTACTGCTCCAGTTTTTGTTGGGTGAGTTTATAAGTGAGAGGCTTAGAGCTACCCTGAAGCAGGGGAAAACTTGATTCTGTCCCCCACTGCCAGCCACATCTACAGCAG
>KN727095.1:13140-30966 GCA_000816745.1 Ancylostoma duodenale
AGTGAGCGTCCTCCCTGCTCTTCTCGTCTGGATGGTAAGATCCGGTTTAGGTTCTATGGCTGTCCTCAACACCTGGTCGTTTAGCGACATCCCGCGACCACGACCATACTTGCTTTTGATTTTGAAATCCCAGGAACAGAATTTCGGGAGCTTCTAGCTCACTGCCCGTTGGGAAAGCAATTCCAAGCTGTAACAAATGCAGGATTATCGGACACCTCCGTTTGCAGAGTTTCGATTTTGGATTTGTAAACCATGATCACCCAAAAATCGCGTTGGCTCATCTTTTGTTCGCGGCTTTACAAAAGGTACTGAAAAGAGCTAGCAAGAATATCCAAGAGGCATTTGAAAGAGGAGGAAAAGCCCTTTCAGAAGGTCACACAAGTTTGCTTGAGTTTGCTCAAATTACACAGCAGAGAGAAGTTTCTTTGTGCATACCTCAGAACGGCAGTTAATTTCGCACCAACCTAATAGATAGATAGAAAAGAGTGGCGGTAGTAGGATAGGAGTTAAGGAAGAGGCTGTTCATGAAATAAAAAAATTTTGCCTTGACTTATTTTTAATTCCCTATTGTTTTATGATTTTTGAACTTCTTCTTTTTACTTATGAACATTGCAGCCGTTAGGACCCTCAAAACCAGCGCAGAACCTCCTCCCCTCCTCTCTTCCCCACTTTTTTGCGTCAGTCACTGACAAATGAATAGATAGATAAATAAGTGATGTTTTCTGGAGAAGTTTTGTATTGCTTTCAATTTTGAGAGCCTCCACGTTGATGATTTTCGCGTATTTTTCCGGAAGGTCCCTGGAAAATGTCGGGAGACAACGGCTGCAAAGTAACGGCCTGAAATTTGCCGTAGATTGAAGCCAGGTTTGCCGTTCATTTTGAAAATGGAGATATACACGAAACCTAGAAGTCACCCTAAACCACTGGTGTACAGTGAACAGAAATCTTGTAAAAATGTTTAGCCCTGCATCCACTTTTCAAACTTCGATCGAAAAAATGAAAGGTCGGTATAATTGTTTTGAAAAGGACAAGCGAAATTGCATGCTTCGCTACACCTCCTTCATTATCAAAACAGCATGAGCAAGCCAGCCAAAAAACTTAGCAGAATGTTAGATCGTGGTTTATTTTCGAGTAAAATTCTTCATTTGTGTTCGATGTGGTAAATACGAAACGAGGATGAGCAAAGCTGCAATGCGAAGGGAAAATAATCTTATAATTCGTAGTCGAGAAGGAAAACAGTAGGAAAAATTCTCCGAAACTAAGCGAATAGCAGAGTTGTCTTTGAATTGAGAAATTCTTTCAGCTAGAAGTCCTTGACTTAATGGTCCACTACCACATTCATCCCGAAGCAGTGCATTCCTTGTCTAAACATCGTTTTAGGAAGTGATGACAGGGCCGGGACCACATTTAGTCTACCGGACGATCGGTGGCCAACTCGACATTGTCTTCTTCCCCGGTCCGACGCCCGAAGAGGTCGTTCAGCAGTACCTGGCTCACATCGGGCATCCATTTCTTCCAGCCTACTGGGCCCTCGGTTACCAGGTAGGGAGTTCGGCTGAACTCTTCTGGACGATGTCAACGCCCAAATGCATTTTCAGCTTTCTCGTTGGGGGTACAAGAACCTGGACGATATGAAGGCAGTCGTGGCGCGTGTGCAGGCCGCACAGATTCCTCTCGACGTGCCTTACGCCGACATCGACTACATGGAGCGGTACAAGGACTTTACCTTGGGATCGGTAAGAGCTAAATAAACAGTCTACCTAAGTCCAGGGGAGAGGTTCTTTATAGGCATGATCGTCATGATGACGTTTGACGGTAACCGCATGCGATCCTACTCAATATTTCAGGATTGGGCCGGTTTCGCGGAGTACGTAGACGAGCTGCACAAAATGGGGCTTCACCTCATTTTGATCTTTGATCCCGCCGTTGAAGCGGATTACGGAAGTTTCCAGCGAGGTCGAGAACAGGTCTAGAGGAACAGTTTATCGACGAAAGAGGTGATGAAAAGTGCTAACTATTCCTTCATTCAGAATGCATCCTTCATTGAATGGGCGAAGCCGTCGCAGGTGCCAACAAAGATTCAAAATCAGTATCCATTGGCCAAGGACACATTGGTGACTATTCACGACTAGCACTTCAAAACCTATTCTACTTATTGTAAGCGTATTTACTTGTTTAGATCATGCTGGGCAACGTTTGGCCCGACAGAAACACAGCGATGCCGGATTTCCTGGACCCTACAAACAAAACCCTGCAGTGGTGGACTTCTGAGTGTCAGCTGTTCCACAAGACGGTGATCCTAACGGCCCTTATCCAAGAACTCTGAACTAATCATCAGTTCAGGTAGCATTCGATGGGATGTGGATAGACATGAACGAGCCGTCCAACTTCGACACGGACACCTACAGCGAAGTGACGCTGAGGGCTCCCGCAGGCAACGCACACCTTTCCTGCCCCATATCGGGCCCGGACGCGGAGTTTGACAACCCGCCCTACAAAACCTACGCCGTACGTGCTTGCTCTCTGATCATCCAAGCACTGATCGTGCGTACGTCTTTTAGGTGTACAATCGACAAGGAGAACAACTTTGCTCGAAAACGCTCTGCATGCTGGCGAAAACTGGTCGTCGCACTATGGATTTCTACAATACCAAAAATCTTTACGGCTGGTCAGAAGCCAAAGCAACCAGCTATGCTTTGTCGGCGACGACGAAGAAAAGGGGAGCAGTGATTTCAAGGTGAGGTTGCAACTATGGTATTCCTGTGCCTGGATTCATGAACAAGAAGGAGAGAGGAAGCCTTTTCCTTTTCGGGCCACTGTTTTCTTCTAAGAGCTTACCACAAATGAAGCAGAAAGGTTACCACCGTCCCAGGAATTATTCGTGCTACTTGCTCCACGCCAGAAGCTGTACCCCTGTCGAGAAGTCGCTTGACCACGGGCTGAGATTGTCCGCACCCTCCTTCTCATGAAGCTTCAGGCACTGGAGCCTCTCTGTTGATGTTTAGAGACATTCACAGATTCTGAATCTACGTACTTATTATCGTGCCAGACCAGGTCGTTAGCGGATATGTTCATACTTTTTACCTTGTGTCTCGACGTAATTAAAGCCAAAAGCTAGCCCATGGTTTTTATTTGAGTTCCTACCCGCAAAATGTCCCTTCCCACTCTGCTGTTTTCCAACTTATTCTGCTGTCTATTAACTCAAAAACACCCAGAAAAAAGCACAAACCTATTCCGCACCTGTGGCGGGATTTATGTGAACGTTCGCACAGAAGTTCTAAGCTTCTCATTCACCCTGAGCAGTTTTTCGTCCGCAATTTTGACTTTGACAAGTCGCTCGGACAATACACACTCATTCTGGCCTGGACTACTCTACTTTGGAAGAGCGGATATTTCACAACCTCCTCGGGAACATTCGTGAATACCGCCACTGCAGTGACTGTCGCCACTGAGAAGTGTGCAACGGCCATTTGCCTGCAATCAGCGTAGTTTCTGAACCTTTTAATGTGCGATTTCAATGCACGCATAAAATATTCCAAAAGTGCCTTTCAAATCGTTTTTGTGGACCTAAAGAACTGTGACTTGCACGCGAACTGTGACCTACAACAAAACTCTTTGGCATGGAAAGAAAATAGAGTTGGCGACAATGTGCGAACCCTCAATAAAACAGCGCGGTTCGACTTGAATAAGCTAGTAATCCATCCTGTCGACGAAGAATTCTCTGGGATGTTTACATAAAAGAAAAGACAAAAGTTCCGAGTTTGTGGATGTCCTCCTATGCGAATGTGGCACTCAAGTGGGTGCTTATCACGTTGAAACTTTTCCCAACAACTTGTACGTTTTCGAAACAAATCGTTTGTGTGGGTTAGTTGGAGCTGCTCTTCAAAGGAGAAATTGTTTTTCGGTATTTCTTCTTCTAACCGACATATTTGGATGTACTTTTCCATATAAAATGGATGTTCCACTATTCTCGTGAATTTGTACAATATTAAAATTGTTTTTCGGTCCACGTTCCCTTCTTCTGGTCACTACGGAGGCGCTTGGCTGGGCGATAATACTGCGACCTGGAAGGACCTCCAAACCTCTGTTGTAGGCGAGTTTTTCCTTGCTGAAAAGTCTGTTGAGCTCAACACGTCAATGTTTAGGAGTGATGGAGTATAACTGGTTCGGGATACCATATGTTGGGTCGGACATCTGCGGTTTCAACGGAAACACCACCGAAGAGCTGTGCCTGAGATGGCATCAGATGGGCGCGTTCCATTCGTTCTGTAGAGATCACAACACTCACGATGGCCTACCTCAGGATCCAGCTGTGTGGCCGTCGGTGGGAAACGCGGCCCGGATTGCTCTGGGATTCCGCTACAAGTATCTGCCCTACCTCTACGGGTATAATTTTCAACCTCTAACATGATCCATGGACCCTTGGAAAGGTTTGGGTGTTCCCAGTGGTTGAAAATAGACGAGCCTCCCTAGGAGAACTATATTTGTAGGAGTAACGAGCTCATTTTTATTCCTACCCATCACAATTTGTTGGGGTGGGGGGGGGGCATACCCTTTTTGGCCTTTAGGGCTCGTACTTTGAACGAGTGCGGAGGGTAAAACCTTACCGGGAACTTCCACAAATACACTGTTACAGGTGAAGTTAGTACTAAAATTGCAGCTTACATTACACGGCAGCCGTTGAGGGTCACACAGTAATTCGACCCCTGTTCTTCGAGTTCCCGACGGACACCACGGCAATAGAGATCGACCATCAGTTCATGTGGGGGTCAGCGCTGATGATCGCTCCTGCTCTTGAGCAGGTAGGACGATTTCCCCAAGTTTTTAAAAGATTCTCTGATGCGACCTCCTCCAGGGTGTCACCTCCGTACACGCATATTTCCCCGAAGACGTCTGGTATTCGCTGGTTCCCGAAACTTACGCAACCCGTATGGACATCGGCTACGTGGACGTGGAAGCCCGACTCGATTCACTGACTCCGGTCTATGCTCGAGGTTTGCGAATAACAAAATATGTGTTTAGCTAAGAGATTAGTCTCAGAAAAGTGTTTCTCAGGAGGCTATGTGATTCCACGACAACAAGGGAACATGACGACCACTCAGTCGAGGCTGAACCCCCTAGAAGTCCTCATTACTGTGGCGGACAACGTTTCGTCTCGGGTTCGTTCGCAGGGACTCATTTGCATTCGCCTAGTTTCCGATTGTCCGTGATCATCAGCTGCGACGACCGCGCACGCGGTACCTTTCGGGTTCAAAATGTAGCGTGGGAATACGGAAATCCTTCCTGGAAGGATTGTAAACAGCAGACAGCATCCTATTTTGGTTACTTGCACCATTTCCATTACAACTATGTATAAAGCGAATGGACTTGCCTCCCCCTCACAACTTTTTTTGTAGAAATTGCTCAATAAAATTGGTTTATTAATCCAACAAAGTTAAAAAAATATCATAACTTTTTTCTTCAGGGAGAACTATACTGGGACGCAGGAGATGATCTGTTTGAGAGTCTCGACAAGCATAAAAGGTGGTTTCCTACTGTTATCTCCTCTCTGAAGTGCATAGTATAAGGCTAGAACTCCATCCAGAAACCCACCAATTTCAGACACCACTGGGAATTCACGTTCACCATGACGTCCGGTAACGCTACCCTTAGCAGCGTGTGCGAGTCGTGTGACCCGGTGAGTGCTTTCTCAACCACTTGTGAATTATTTGGAGAGTTTGTCTCCTTATCGATAGGTGACTGCAGTCAACTGAATTCCGTATAGCAAAGAAAACGAAGAACGAGAAAGGAGAGTAACTCAGAATGTGTACATGTGACCTTTCAGAGTGTGTCCATACCATCCTTGGATGTGATTGAAGTGCTCGGCTACGGCTACTATCCGAACTTCTCCAATTTCCAGCTCAATGGAAAGAAGGTGATTCTTCAATTGTTGGTGGTACTGTTCAGGCGTAGAGTAGGATTGCAATGTGGAGTACGCTTTACCTGTTGGTATGCGGTCTGAGCAGAGATAAAACTTAGTAAGAACTACCCTTGCCCCGTTTTTTCGGGTACATGGATGACGTACAAACTACCCAGGACATCCATGTACGCAGATGTGTCCTTATTGAGTTACTCATCCCTCCTGTTAGCATGCCAAAACTACTATAATAAGGAGGGAATAGCATATTAGATAAGTACGAATTCAGTCATTTGATTCCATATAAGTCGAAATATGTTTAAGCAAGAGAGAGCAATACATATGTACATACCAGGCGGAAAAACAGCGAAAGCTGTAATGTCTTCCTGAATACTCTACAGTTGTTCGAAATGATCCTTAGGTTACTAATTGAATTGACGACCCTGTTTGGTTTTCATTTCCCTTATTTGTACCACAAGAAACTGTTCGGCTACAACTGCTTTCGAATTCTGCAAGAAAAGAAACCATCTCTGATTATTCTGAAGCTCTGCATAGGAGATATTTGATGTAGTGACGTATATTACACTAAATATGTATTATTTTATATCGCACTGGCATTTTCTTGCTGATTTTACCATTTTTACCTAAGTTCTTGTATGTGGTAACAATGCCGAATGCTGACCTTGCGGTGCAGTTGAGCAGGAGCATCCTGATCAGCGTTCCAGGCGATCCCAGGAGGCAATGTATTTAGTAATTTATTTTTGTTCATTCATTATAGTGTGGTATTCATTTTTAACTAACTCTTCTACTTCCACAGATTTTTCGCCTGTCATTTTCTTACTTGGGTAGTATTTTCGTGAGATTATTGGGCAGAACTAGCCGAGTTGTTCCCCTTCCGGCTCGTTAGATGGAATTTAGTTCCCTCGTCTGAAGAACAAAAGTCTAATTTCTGTAATTTACAGACCATGATGCATGTAGACTCATGTGGCGCAAAAAATGAAAAATCAAAAAACAACTCTTGACCAGAGACATCTTGATCTCTGTGACACCGGCCTGTTGTTGATGTTTTGCGTGTCCATCGATACGTCGGTCCACATTCTTCAACAGGGTGGAAGACGTAGTTACATCGGAAGTATCGTCACATTACTGCATAGAAAAATCTATCTAACAGTGAGCCTGACCGATTATGGAGAGATTTTTTAGGAGTAACAGGACCTCGCTCGTTCGACTTCGTTTCGAAAGAAGTTGTCCAGCACTTGTGCTCATTCCTTTACTCAATTGATTGGTTGGTTGAAAAATGAATGAGATGTACTAAGGGCAATGCGGTAGAACAAGTCTAGAAGTCGTGAGATGTTGGAAAGAACCAAAAAGAAAACAGCTGCATTTTCTGGAATTCTGTTGCAGGTGAACATCAACGTGCAGACATCCAGCTTCAGTCCGTTCAGTCGCAGACTGCTGATTTCGACGTCGAATCTGGTGAAGCTCAGTGACTACACCCCCTCAGGCGGTTTCATCCTGTCGTGGAGTCACCAGCCGGCCTGATCGGGTATTTATTGCTAGAAGACGAGGAGATTATTTCTTGAGCGCTTCTTCACGAATAAATATTATAGAATGCTATAATACAGGTTCGTCACAAGGCGCAATTATTTCTCTTCTTTACTATAGAAAAGGTGGTTAGTTCATACATTTATCTAGTGGAATGCAGATGCATTATTCATAGGTGTAATTTAAAATCGAACTAGCAGGACCATCACAAATATGGAGACAAATAAGAACTTTAGGACTTGAGAGTCAGAGAATGAAGTTTGGAAATTTTGTTTTCCTTAGTTCTATCTAAGCGTCATTTGAGGAGCCATCCAAATTCTTTAACATATATTTAGACAATTTGTTCCAAAGTATTATTTTTTGAACATTTTTTCACAGGGGAAGGGTACGTAGGAGGAAGAGGGGGAAGGGGGAGGGGAGGTGTCCGACCATTTGGTACGGGGAATATACGGTAGAATGCGCTTTATGACGCTGATTCCGAATCTGCTGAGGTGGCCCTCATTGGAGATTTACGGAGCAAGATCCCCCCCCCCCGCCGCCCCGAAAGGATCGAGCTCGGCTTCTGAGATGGATTCTGCCAGCAAAAAACCCCTCAAAAACCATTCCAAACTGGATACTTGAATGAACCCAACCAAAATTTTTTCAGATTCCAATATGTAGATTCACAGGCTTTCACTTCATAAGAGCCGAATGCGTACTTTTTAAATAGGGCCTGTTGAGTGATATGGGTCGCTTTCCTTGTTGATCGACCAGATTTGAGTTCAAAAAGCAAATTTTCACGGATTATATTTCTGCACATGAGATTCGTTCCATACCTAGGCAAAGCTGTGACGTGTGCAACAAGTGCGTCTACCACCCGCACGCATACCACCCGCACGCGTCCAGTCAGGCTGTTTTGCCTCTTTTGAACATGGGAGTAAACATCCGGAACTGCTTCACAAGGTGGCCCAACTCATTCTAGCACCTTATTAGGCATGCTGGAAGAAAATGATCTGTCCTTCCTAGGAAAAGACCAGGCCGTTTCCTATGCATTTTCTCATCGGGGCCTGACGCGCGCGGATGGTGAGTGTCCGATAATCGTGCAAGTGACCGAGCCTCCGTATATAAGCTTGCGCAGGCAAAGAGGCCACTGTTGGCATTTCTCATTGAGTTTACCCGTGGTAATCATGTCTACCCCGAAGTTAACCCTCTTTCAGGCAGGTAAACAATCACTTCAGAGGTGAAAATCTTCGTGAACGCTTTATTATATTTGCGACCTTACGCCCTCGGTATGGAGTGACCGTGGGACACGGACGGTCCCTTAAGCACGCGTTTGTGTGCAACCGGTTGTGCACGCGGTTCCACGCGTCGCACCACGCTTGTCAACCGGATGAGCACATTCTCGCCAATGTGTTAAGCACAGAATGTCCAATCTTGTGCAAATTCTTTTTCTGCCTACCAGACACCGAAATGTAACTGTTTGAACTCACTGTTTTCCTTAATTTGATGATTTTGAGGCCGAATAATATGACCAAGTTATTGCTGTGCTGCTGCAGAATGTCACATGTGGGCAGCGGACCGAGTTCGCTGCCTGTTGACGACAATGGTCTTCGAGTGTTTTGTGACTCTATTGAAACATACGGTTCCTGCGAAGTCAAGGATCACTCACGAAGTGAAGAGGTGCTCTCACTCGCTGAACAGTCGTCCATTCCTTGGCCTCCGTTCCCGAGCGTAGGGTCCTCCTGTACTTACGGGCCATCGCGTTGCCAGAGATCACAAGATCACACAGACGCGTAGTTGTTGATCTCAACGGTATCAATGATGTTTTTCAAGTGTTTAAAATGACCTGAAATAACTTGAATTTTGAAATGACGCGGGCTGCCATGTCGTCTGTTTACTGTATTGTTACAACTATGAAGTCAACCTCCGGAGTGTAAAGCTCCCGGTCAGGTGATGTCACCATCCTGTAACTGGTCTCCTGTTCACTTCGTTGTCGTGCTGCAAAAAAGTATCAGTTCAACAAAACAATGAGCGATTGCTCTTCAAAAAGGTGAAGGAACGGGCAGCTGGAAGAGAAATTCACGGAAAAATGATGCCATTAAGAGCATGTCCTAAATTGTTAGGAAACCACAACTGCTCCATGAATTCAGCGTTTTTTTTTTAATCTAGAGGTCTGCATTTCTCCACGTAAACCTCTTGGGACCCTTTCGGTTTTCTCTTTATTTAGGGTCGTTGTGAAGAACGTGAGTCAGAGTGAGTTCGTGAAGTGCAAAGCAATTAGTCACATTTTAGGTGTGTACTTTCATAGAGAAGTACTGGCTTAGGCATGGTAAGTGAGCTACAAATCACATCAAGGCACGTGTCACTCATCAGAAGTTTCTTTGGCTGGCACGCGCCTATCCGGCAGAGGCCCTGTGACAAGTGACTGAAACTTCAAAGGTGACACAGCTGCTCGCTCTGAGCGATGACAACAACACCTTACAAGGACTGATGTCCTATGAAAAAAAGCTCTTCAACTCCCTATGAAATTGAGTGTATCGCCACAGTCGAAAGACGCATACCTACCGGATTATTGAATGAATGAGCATGTGGGAGGGATGAAAATTGAAGCTCCCCAATTTAGTAAAAAGGTATGAAATCTTAGATGCGGAAAACCACACTTTTTTGGTCAGTTACACAGCTTTGACCGGGGATGAAGGATGAAGGGACCCTGAGTTTAGCATTTTAACTTGGGTGATTAAGCGCTTCAAATTATTTATTTATTTATTGTTTACACTCAAGGTGCGCCAAAAACACTAAGACAGCTATGTGGCGTTAGTTACGAAAAAAGAACAGAACTTCAAATACGGTATGAGTGAGTTCAGTATGAAATACCAACTTGAAGAAAAAAGCGTGATTTTGCGGTGTTGCCCAATTTGAGTGGTACATCCAAACTACATAACTACATAAATTAAGGGCTCACTTTTGCATAGTCAAGTCACTATACATCGATGCTAAGAAAAAAGTATAAAAGGTTCTCAAAGCAGCAGCACCTGGTTTTGCCTTGTTGTGCAGAGCTGCAGCACCTCCTCCTGTATCACGAACACTTGTTTATGGCTCGCAATACAAATTGTTGGATCTTTGGCAAACTCGCATTCTGCAGACGCGCAAACACTTTAGGAAAGAGTGCCTTTGACTGTAACCATGGTATTTTTATGCACTGCTTTGATGGTTGCTGTCTGCTCCAAAAATCCTGCATGACGGAAGCGGTCCAAGTTCGAGAAAAAAATGGGGGGGGGGGGGTAAGCCGGGTCAGCGTAGGTTTGGTTAACTTTCAACATTTCAACATTTCAATGAGTGTGTTTACCTGTCGGGTATGTCAGTGGCTTTGCAACCACATAATATGCGTGCTAATAACTTTCATTTCTGAAGTAGACGAAACAATGTTTAACGCAATAAAACCGATCAGTGCTTCTAGTTCAGACGTATCCAGCGATTGGGTGATGTGCTTTCGAGTCATTTCACTGATCTAGCAAGGAGTACCAGTACAGCAGGGGTGGTTTTATTATAAAGTTCTTGATTCTAGGTGAAGTCGCAGCAGTAGAACGCTCCGATACATGTTCCAATGAGAACCAGTTGATCTGATGGCACGTCACAAATCAAAAGGCCCATAAATGACACGAAGGAGAGAACCCGTTGTTCTCCATGGTTCTGAACGTTTTTTGAATTTGCACTTCCTCGTTTGGTAAAGTGAAAAGGTCAAAATCAGGTCCGCGTACGCATTTATTCCTCTCGGAACAGCGCCAAGTGGAAGGGTGACGTGTGGTTCGAGAGCAATGACGTGGTAGTAGACAAGTTCTCTTACCTCATGTTTAACTCTTTCCTAATACTATTATTACTATTATTACTCATTATTTCATCCTAAGTATTGTTCTTCTTTTCTTTTTGATTCTGGTGCACTTGGTGGGAATTCTTGTAAACTGGTGAAATTTGAACTTGAAAACCTCGTAACCTTGAAAATACGGGAACCCCCTGATGTGACAAAATTAATGAGAGGATGAAATAGTAGTTAATGAAAATAGAGCAAAGGTTCCTGATCCAAATGGATTCTAATTAGCAGGAACCTGTATTTCTGTCCGAATTGTCTGTAAACAGCCTCTCTCTACAATTTGTTTCTGTTTATTTCATTCGCACCTATGACCTGTACCGCTTCATCTGTTCGAGTACCTTCAGTGCATTTATTTACTTATTTATTTATTTATATATCTACATATTCATTTGTTCATTTATTTACTTTCACCTGTCCTATGCACTGAATAGCTGCTTCTTAACATTAACGTGAAGGGCTCAATATTGTGACAGCATACTCATTCGGCTATCCAGGTTACCCATTTACTTGCAATTAGAGTTGGAAAACAGATGTAACAGTGTTCAGAGACTGATATTGTCCATTTCAAAAACGACGATAGTTGAGTATTTGTCAGGCCCCAGCACGGCTGTCCCGGGGGCAAGCTGGGCTTCGTGAAAAGGGCAAAAATCAAAGGGGGCTTCGTACAGGGTCCGAAGCTGAGCCGCAAAAAAATTCGGGTTTTTGTTGGTCCTAACATGTGCAATACGTTGATAAAGCGAGGAGGAAAAACGCTCGAGGAAACGACTCCTGGTGCTTCCAACGGCGAAACCATCGATTTTTTTCTCCAAAACTGAAACTACATCTTCATTCAATTTTAAATGCTTCCTAATGTTAGATTCATCATCTTATACATTCTACTGGAACTTTGCCCAGCCTCGACTCTCCACGGACTCCTGGAGATTCGGAAAAGTTCAGCATCTGCCGCATATTTGTTGATACTCCACTAGAATAGCTTCATGATACAAAATAGATATCAAATTCGTAACAGCATGTCGAGTAACTCCCGAATAGATGTTTTGTTTTCCAAGTTTTCGATTTTGGTAAAAAATCGAAATTACATTTTACATCTTCTACATGAAGAAACGCGATGTCGCGCGTGCGACGGTTGCGGCGAGGGGAGTTCGTGGAGATGCGGCCAGCTCGGCTGCGAGCGACAACCGCGATTAAAGGTGCGAGCGAGGTGCGAATACGTTAATGATCCTTGGAGCATATCTCTAGTTTCTCGCTGTTAATTGGATCGTACCGAACGCTCGCCACCCGTCGCCGGCGATGACGACTCGGGGTGCTATACTCCTCGAGGAGCATAGTGTTACCTTCTGAGGCCAGCTTTCCGGTTTTTAGGGATTCCCGGCCTGATTGCGAGACGTTCAGGCTTCTTTTAGGCTCGCTTCGCTAGCCTTGCGTTTGTGCGATATTTCGCCCACTACTAGACGCCGCCGCACCACTCTTGCAGCTATGAATCAATCAGAATCAGTAGTGACATTTCCTCCATTATTGTCAGTAATAGATGCGTGCAAATGCGGCGCAACTGACTCACGCACCTAGTATGAACTGCTCTTTACGGAAACGTGGCTCTTTTGGGCGGATGTCCGTGAAAAACGGGTTAATTTGGGACTTTCCCAATGTCCCAGTATCCAAGGGGAACTTCGTAACATTCGTGTTTTTCAAAGGGGGCTTCGTTTTTGTTCCGACCCTACGAAAGGCTCGTGCTGGGGCCTGGTATTTGTGCCTACGATCTGCATTTCTCGCTCGCCTCCCCGGATGCGGCACTATTTTTCGCGTTCTCTGTTCCTCTAATATCTGCACAACTATGTATGTTCCCGGGTGAAACACACTCTACTCTTGCTCTGTCCTTAAGACCCACACAAAATAATAGATAAATTGAGTTTAGTAAATAGTATGTATGCTCTCCACCCGGTATTGGCACGATGTCATCCAGAAATCTCGACAACGGAAATCTATAAAAATTCATAAAAGCTCATCCGCATTACTCAACCCCTCCCCGCCCACTTCCTTAGGCCCATTGCATAACCTTATCTTACGGCTGGTAATCATTAGTTGGTAATTATAACAAATATACTAAGTGAAAACAACCCAAAAAAAGGTTGATAAGTAGATCTGCGGTCGCGCCGGAGCGGCATCACAGAGCAATCCATCTGCAGTCTGCGGACCCGCCCATTACTTACACAAGAGATAACGACTGGTGTTGTTTTTCTTAATCAGTTGATTTTTTCGACCGCGAGAACTAGTTTCCGTATTGACTTTAACTATATAAACGACGTCGATGATGTGGTCAAGTCTCATGGGCTGTGGGGCTGTGTCTCATCGCTCTCGGCCAACCTAGCCTCGGTAACCCCATTCAATGGCGACAGCGCCGTCGGCGCCTGACGGCGACTGGGCGTGAAAACGCTCAGGCATTGAGACCTCTTTGAATCCAAGGCCAATCCGCCGACGTCCTTTGTGTCCTGTCGCTGTTTTGATCTTCTCTTTGTCGTTTTCATTTCGGCCCAGACCAGAACCTTCCCTTTCTCTATTACCCGACTCCCCTTCACTTGAACTACTGACTCACTTCACCTCCTTTTAGAAGCTAGTGTCGCAGTTTGATGTTGTCTGGGATTCTGGCTTTAATTTGGAGGCTCTGGGAGTTAGAATTTCGCTTTTCCTCCTCCTGGTATCCTATGGTTGAGCTCAGCTCTACGGCTGCTATTCTCTCCATTTTTAGCGCTTAGCCGTGATTTTGTCCTAGATTTCGATGTTGAACCTACGAAAGGGTTGGGGGGAGGGAGTTTGTTTCTAGTCTCAAAGGAGAGTCGTCTAATGACATACATATAGATATAGCTATAGAGAAATATTTCATTTTATCCAAGACACTGTCACGGCACCATTTTTGAAGGAAATTTATTTCACTGACGACCGTAGGCCTCGATGGTGCACTTTTTTGTTTCGTACCACAGTTTGAATATTAGATAAATAAAAAATCTTCTTATACATGGATCTTCTTAGCTATTAGTTTAGCAGTGTTTTCGAACTTTATTTTGAATATCTTTGCTGGGAATTTTGTAGAAATCTTGTCGCACAAAAAGAAAACAGAGGTCACGAAAGTGAGGGTATTCGGTGTATAGTCGGTGAGGCAAATTCTGTACTAAATTTTAGTTACGTATAAATCAGTACACAATACAACTTTCTCCCCCTCCATTTGTTGCTATCCAGTGAAATTCACCAAGTGCCCGAAGGGATGATGCACTGGATCCGGAGCTGGCCGAAGTGGTGACGGTGACGACATTTTTTGAGCAAGTTTCGAGATGTCAAGGGCCGTTCGCTTGGAGGTCCTTTGCGTTCCCACACACTCTCATTGCTTTGATGAGATGATACTCCGAGGCAACTTGGAGAGCCCAATAAGCCTGTTTGTCCCTCTAGAGAAGTTTCTCCCGGGTTTGTTGCCGTCAAGCGATCGGGAATGTCGTGTGAAGTGAACGCGCGTGAGGGAATGTAAAGTGGTTTTGTTGCTTCTTTCTGTCCTATTTTTATACTACAAAAACGCTAGGAGTGTTTCATCTTCAGTTCGACGCACTGTTTGTTATAATGTATGTATATATAATAGCTGCTAGAAATAGATGAAACCAAATCACCTAGTTCTACCTGCTCCATTTAGCGCAACGGTGTAGTAACAGTGATGACTGTCCGGAAAACAAACCGACTGCAGCTTTTACTGGACAGATTTCACCGAAAGGTTTCCATTAAGATCGTTATCAGCGGCAAAGGGGTTTTTGTGGTGTTAACACGTTTAACCTGGGTAATCTCATTTATGCAAATGTTCGCGGAGGATTGTTCATTGTCGAGCACTGTTGCAAGCCTCACTTCGGGCCTACGGCCGGAGCGGAACTTCTTCGACAATCGGTCGCATGCATAATTGATATTACCCAGGGTAAAAGTGTTAACACCACACAAATTCACAGGCGACAACACGTATATCCTTTTTTCCACAGGCAGGTTACCCCTGATACAATCTTAACTTCGCAAGTGAAAAAGTTGTTTCCCCATGTGAACGGAATATCGGGGCGCAAGAATGGAATGCCATTGTTCCTTTCTGTGGTGAGAAACGAAGTGGGGAAACATCCATGATGATAAGTCTTGGAGAACGACTGCATAACTACATATTAGGCACCCATACAAACCTGTACATTTACATATTTGTTGTCTTTTTCATACTTTATTTGTTTTTGCAATTAATTATTGTGCAGGATCCCCCCCACCCCATCCTCCACCAACTTTGTGTTGTGGCAAGTCTACCCAGGTTCTTTCATTCAGGTTGATTTTTAAATGATTATTTCTACAACGGAAAGGAGGTAGTGTCTAGTTTTTATCAAGGGTTAAAAAATTCGATGATTGGAAATAATTAAAAATTTACTAAAATATAAAGTTAAATTAATTGGCTTAAAGTTTTAATGATCAAAAAATTCGATTGGTGTTCGAATTAACATGTGGAGATCATTTGCATAAAAACTAGCTACGTGGTGTAAAGGACTGAAAATGAGCTTGTACAGATACTTTGCCTGATTTACGAAGCAATTCTGGAGAAATCCGTGTCAGCCCCTGGTCGCACGCTACAGGATATTGTGCAAATTTGATTTTAGCGGTATAGAATATGTGCATAGATAGGATATTCGTGTTCGGATGTCAAATAACCCTCTTAGAGTCACAAAAATAAAAAAGATCCCTCAAATTTTCAAGTGCCCCAAAAATCGAATAATGCCACTCCTAGAAGACACGTAACGAGAAGTGTGGTTTGTCCCCGCGATGTTGACCCTCCTGACATGGCGCAGCGGCCGCCATGCACTTCTTGCCGTACAAAAAATCGTCGACGGACCAGTCGGCAACAGGCTGCGCGGCCCGTTCTGTGACAGACTCCCCCCGGCTAATGACTTCGGCTTCGAACGTCGACGGGGCGCTGCCAGCCACAGCCTCGGTTTTCCCCGCCACTGACCGGCTGGCCTCCACAGATCCTAATCTCGCCCCCGGTCGTCCGTTCATCCTTCACCTGTTGCTGCGAATCAGATATTCACTCGTTTTGGCTGCATAATCGCTTCATTGCCATGAATTTCATCTGGGCTGTTTTCCAGACACCCACACAGACGAACATGGCCAGAGAGTCGCTTCCGCGTCGGTTGTTCCTCGCTTTCACCTTCATTTTCGTCTACATCTGGTGCTTCCTGTTCAAGGATCTGCCGCGTTTGTTGTTCCAAAGGAGGAAGAAAATTGAAAACCAGGTGAGTAGTCAGCCAATCCTAGTCTCTACTCCGCAACGGAACGAAAATTCTTAAATTTGCACGACTGAAAAAGAATTGTTTAGCGCATTCAAGGTTGTTTAATGGTATTTGGAGGTTTTCGAATTTCTCGTGCAACTATAATTGCGAATTGCACGAATCAACTCGTTTTTCCTTCATTGAACAGAGCACAGAACAAGTTGCTGCCCAAATGAGAACTGAGTTCTTTTTCGGAAATTTCCCATGTGCAGCAGAATTGTGCTAATGACAAATTGTTGTCGAGTTCGCGAAGGAAAAGACGGCATGTGGTTGTCTCGAAACGTCTGGCGAATGCTATTTTCCTGAAATTCTCCAACCATGCACTCTATACAAACACGCATGTGACCTTCATCCAAAAGTGGTTCCATTTGGGTTCTTGCAACGACTGAAGACTAGGAATCCAGACGGAGAACCCTGCAGAAGGAATGGCTGATTTTTGTAATATGGTCACAACACTACCTTTTTAAAAGTCACACCATCAGCTTTAGCAGTAACCATACATGTCTCTGGTGCTGGCACACCGGCGGCTTCCGCCTGAATTCCTAGGAAACTCCGCCCAAACTGCTCGGAAAAGTGTGAGTAATCCTGGAGGAAAATAAGCGGAATTTAGCAGAATTCTAGGGGAAATTTAGCCGGAATTTACAAGAATTCAGGTAAAAACTCGCAAATGCGCGTCAGAACATGAACAACGGAGAACGATGGCTGAACATGTCATATCATAATCGCTCACGGCCAACGCCAGCAACTCCTGGCGTTACGACCAAAAATCCGCCCAGCGTGTTTCGCCACGTGGTTGTGGTGAAGCAGTTCACCCGTTCAGATCTTATGCTTATCTTGAAGGAGCAATTCAACACCTCTACATATTGAAGCTGCTGTTTCGTATGTTGCGCGAGTTGCTTTTTGTGCTTTCAAAATGAACAAATTCTGTAATTTTCATATTTGATACCGATTTTGCATTCGAATGCACAAGATCACCAGACGAGGCATATTCTAGGTCGTTGGTTTCTATTGGGCAAAATGTGTACAATTTTGCTGGAATCCCTTCAAGTTCCTTATAAACTTTGATCAATTTCGTGCCACACCCCTCATATTTTGTCCTAGAAGTTCTGGCGGAAATTACCGACATGGAGGTGCAAATATTTGAAGGTTATTTTCGCGAGAACAAGGGGGATTGAACAGCTTCGCCTTGTTTTATAAAGCAAGCATTTCAAATA
>KN727096.1:0-30351 GCA_000816745.1 Ancylostoma duodenale
TAAAAAATAGGCGAATTAAAGCCACACTTTTGAAGAACTTGTATGACCTTTCATGGTCAGCAACTTAAGTCATCCGCAACCGATGATTTTCAAACGGATGCACAGTAATTATCGAATACTACGCTCCTTTGCCTAAAGTAATCATGGGAGAATTCTTAAATATAAGGCCAACACAGGCGAGCATACGTCGTCCTCTGCAGCTGCGGGATAATGCGTACCCGCATGTTACAGTATCAGCCTTTTAAAAAATTAACCAGCTTTGTTTCGAAAATCCAACTTAGCCTATATACTCTTTGTGCCTGTCTCCAACAGAACATATACATTTCATGCTTCTACGGCTTCATATCCGCAGCAAGTCTTTTGATGAAGGGACCCTACTTGAAAACGACGTGTGCCGCTTTTTCAAGTGTAAACCTGTCAAGTTTTAAGGTTCCGGAAAAATTCTGTGTGTGCCATGTTGGGCACTTTACGTGAATATCGAGGCGTTTTAATTTGAATCAAAATGTTGCCTTTGAATCGAATTATGGCCTTTTAAAAAATTAGGTGCAACTGTCCCGGAACTTTTGCACGCACCTAATAGTATAGATAAGGATGAACTTCAGCAAAGGCTGTTGTCCTTGGAAGTAAAGTAAAATATTTAATTTTTCTTGAAGTGAAATATTTAGTTTTCCTTTCCTTCCTTTTTTCTTCTTTTTCTTTGTTTAGGCTAGTTTTTCTGGGGGCAGGTGAACAAAAGTTTCATCTCCGCAATTTAAACGAAGCCAAATGCATAAATTTTCGTAGCTAAAGTCGGTTCTGCATGCAACGAATGTCAATGGTGGTGCGTTTTTCGCGCACACGGCAAGCATGCGACCCTGCCGCCTTGCTCGCGCTGTGATCGCCACCGTAGTGGCAAGCCTGGGTTTCTTGATGGTTTTTCAAAAGTCATATTTGATGTTAATTATCAAGAGAACTAACTAGATATCAAGAAAGCCCCATAGTTTGTTGTCGCGGCGAGGATTGCAGCGCGAGCGGCGCGATCGCTTAGTGTGCTCACTGAGTCCGCGAAAAACTCACTTCCATCGACGTACACCATTTGTTCGTTGGATCCTTGTCCTCCATCAGACGGAGAATGACCAAAGCTCTGTGCAAGTCATAGGTGTTCACTGTTTTTGCCCCCATAACCAGACTTTGTTCTGGTTACTCTGGCTATGTTCCAAACAACTGCCTTACTACGGAAAATCCTACTCTATAATAAAGCGCTAGGACATATTACGAAATAGTCTGTCTGTCGTCGGGTGACTCATCGCACGAGGGAAGCCGAGGGGATGCCGATTTTTTTTCATTTCCGAATAGAATCCCAGGTGTTCAAGGAAGAGATTCGCGAGAAAAGAAAGAGGAAGAATGAAGAGAGTTCTCCGCGTCTACTGGAGAGAGTTTTTCGCAATTCATCAAGAATGAAAACTCGAAGGCGCTGTGAAGATGCTTGAAAGGCAAGCACTTTTGGAGTTCACGTGAGCCGATTTCAGAATAGAGGGGAGAGCAATCCTCATCTCCTTGATCTCTTTATTCAACGTTCTCGGGAGCACCTAATAATAAGACAGGTTTTGCCTTAACAGTTCCCGACCCCGCGATGCTATCCCTCTGCGCATTTTCCCCCAGTATACAAGTAGAGGCCGCATTGGGATTTCTAAGAAAACCCTTAAAAACAGCGAGCCGAGTGACTACTTCACAGTTCTAGAAAGAAGAATAAGTTAAAGCTATTCAATTATGAGGAAAACTGGAAATGTTGCGTCATCCGCCTATAGGATCACCTAAGAAATAAAAGTTCCGTCCCGAGCACTTCAACAAAGAAATTAATGGTGCAGATTCGCAGAAAATCACGAGCGAAATTATTGCATGTCTGAAGTTACGATGCTTGCATTACAGGTACTATTTGAGTTCAGGAAAACAAATTTAAATCGAGACTCGAACATCTCCAATATTCTCAACCCCTTTACTAATAAGTTGATCCATGCAAAATCATACGTGGTGCATCTAAGCTAATAAAAGAAGGAACGTGGAGTCTAATCAAAAGAAGCTCGTCATTGAGATCGTTGAGTTCAAAACAAACAATTATAGAGTTCGTCTTGCGGCAGGACCGGAATGTGCTGTAGTAGGCTGTTGGGGAAATCGATGTATGCATGTGCTATTGAAAAAGGTTTTAATATCTTCGTGGTGTTTAGCGCAGCGATAGCGCGCTTCTGCTCAACATTTCTCCATGATTGTCAAGACTATTCATTTGCGTAGAAAACCACTAAACAATCCCGCGCCAGGAAACCTAAGAGTCACCTAAAAAGCCGACTCATTCGAAATTAGCCGGCAAAGATGTTTCGGAAAAAAAGGAATCTCCAGCCTCTTCACAAAGAGATTACTAAGTTACGTAGACTCGCAGAAAAGCTTCGCCGCGCTTCGCGGTTGGCTGTGATTTTCTTCGAGTTTACCTGGGCCAGAGGTAACGTGGCGCACGGGTCCGAGACAGAGCGCAGCTAAACAGCGCTCTACCTCTTGGTAATTTTTTTCAGAATTTACCTAGGCCAGAGGAAACGTGGCGCACGGGTCCGACTCAGCGCCGCGATACGGTGCTTTGCCTCGGGGTCATTTTTTTTCATAGTTTACCTAAGCCAGAGGTAACGTGGCGCACGGGTCCGAGATAGAGCGCCGCTCTGGCTCAGAGAAATAAATAAGTAAGCAAACAAGTAAATGAGCACATTCAATCAGATCATTGCTCTCAGCATGAAGACGACTAAAGTCAGGGAAGGGCGGGCGAGGATGCTCTTATTGCTCTTCGCATCTCTCACTGCACAGAGTGTGCCAGACTTTCTCAGACAATCGTGGCATCGAACAGCGGGTAGGACCCTAATCGCCCCGCCTACTTTTCGAGACGGGGGGGGGGGATATCGACGCTCTGCTTGAGCAGAACATGTTGCTCATGCCCCCGGACGTGCTGCACTCCGCCGGGATTCCCCAGACGTACTGCCGTCCATGTTGAATTAAGGAAAATTAACCCTATCAATGTACGGCGCACGTCAGCTGGATGTTCTGAGGAAATTCTTCGGAGCTGATCTAAGGGCTGGAGTTGCATTTGGGTGTATACTCAGAACCCAAAAACTCAAAACGTTCTTCCACTGAGCACTATTTACTCGCTGCTGCCAGCTCTTCCATGAGCAATATTTTTGTTAGAACCCACGGCGGTGTTACTGCCTCTGCTGACTCCGAGAATAGAACGTCGAACATGTGGCGATCTTCGCGCACATTTCAGCAGATTTCTCTTAAATTTCGGAAGCAATTCGCGTAAAATCGAGGGTATTTCGCTTATTTTCTGGAGATTTGCGTGTATTCTTTGGTTGAAATGGGGAAAAACTTCAGCGAAAAATGATCAAAACCTGCTCGAAGGCACATGTAATCTGCTCAAATCTTGCCATCCGAACAGGTGTGAAGAAACGGCATCCCTTTGGTAGATCGGGGATAGCCGCGAGGGCACGTGGGGGAACGTCTGCCGGGGCACGTGGGGGGATGTCAATGATATGTGGGAGGTAGGTGTTTCGCGACTTGCGGTCCACCCTCAGATACAACTGGGGTGGACCCATCTCCACATACAGTCAACCTCCACGATAGCCCGAGTTAGTTGAAAAGTTTGAACGCATGACATGTTCCTGAAGCTAAATATTCAATAGGACATATCAATGAAACTAGCGGAACTAAGATAGTGGGGTACGTTGTTCTATGGAGGAGACTTGGAGTCGACGAGGTGCTTCACCGATCTTCGGCCCGCCCTGCGAGCTCGGCGATTTTCGGGTAGCTGCGCTGGCGACATGTCCGCTGAGAATGACACAAGCCGTGCTATTGCTGAAAGCAGAAGTGGTTCAGAGGTATGAGTAATCACGACCGACGATCAACGAAAGCTTTTGGATATCTGCATATGATTCTTGAGCCACAAAAATTTTTGAGCTACACAAAGTGCACATCTCAAATGTCTCAAAAAACAAAGTTCTTCCTCCCAAACCTCGCCCACTAGTAAAAGGCCGCAATCATTCTTTGGCGTAGCGCTGTTTTTTTCTTTAAATCACACATCGGGTAAGTACAGTATTTTTAGAATCTTCCGGCCTTGTGATTGCAAATTATATAGAGAAGTTATTTCATAACAATATTGGAATACTGTAGTGGTTTTCTACAGTTACACACTAGTTTAGCGTATTAGTGCTAGTGTAACAAGTTGAAAGAAAGTACCAGACCTGGCAGGAAAGTGGCAGTAGAAAGCGAAATAATTTAAATAATTGTTACTATCATAACTTAGTCATGTTTCAAAAAATTATGATTGATGAGAAACCTTATCTACCGTACCTTATCCACCCAACGGGGCTCCTGTATTGGTAATAAGTTTAATCCCCGTGATCAACGCATCAGATAACCTCCCTCATACCTCGAGGTGTGAGCAAAAATTTTATTTTAGGATTTTTTGGTATTTACCCAAGTTGCGAGGACTTTTCCTTGATCATATTTTTGTCTTTCTACTCCTACTGTTTTTGTAAAGCCCTATTAAAGAACGATATTCACTAGAAACCAGAATCGACTGACACCTCATGTCTCCTAAGCTCTTCGACTTTCTGAAGAGAGCTTCTTCTTGAAAGCACTTCCACAAGTTTTTGTTTATTTATTTATTTAATTGGTGAATATCGGTACAATCAACGTGTGCAAGGTGAAAAGCCTTACTTCGTACAGACCCATAATTCTATAAGGTGCGTGCAAAAGTTCCGGGGCAGTTGCACCTAATTTTTTTTGAAATGCCATAAATCGGCCTAACGTCAACATTCTCATCCAAATCAGAAAGCATTTGCATCTGTGTAATGTTGCCAATATGGCACAGAAGAGATTTACCTGAAAACCTGAAATTTGACACGTTCATACATGAAACAACAGCACACGTCATTTTTGAGTAGGCTCTGTTCATTAAAAGTTTTAGAGCGGGTGTAAAACCATGTGAGCTTGAAGAAGTGACAATCTGCTGGAGAGAGGTCCAGCGAATGTACACGTTGACTAAGAATTTTGACGCCCAAATGGTTAATTTTTTTTTACACGGCTGAAGCTGTAACATGTCGGTATGCCTTATCCCGCAACAGCGGCGGGTAACGTAAGTTCTGCTGTGCTGACCTTACATTTAATAATTCTGTCATGACTACTTTGGACAAGAGAGCGTAGTATTTGACAACTACTGCGCATCTATTTGAAGAATATTCGCTATGAATGGTTGCAGGTTACAGGATCAAGAAGGGTCACAGAAATTTTTAAACGGATGGCAATGTTTCGCCTATATTTCCGGTGGGTCGCTGAAACCTAGATCCTATGATGACCTCCTCTTGTTGTTGTACATAACTCATTTTCTATCAACAATAACAATCCTTGCAAGAAAAGAGTCGTTGGAATAACTATTGTCCGAATACCTTCACACCTGCCAGTGTGAACACTAGTGTTCTCCGCACAACTCACGCCAAATCCATCTACTCATCCTCCCTTCTCAGCGATTTCCTTCAAGTGACAGGACATGGTTGGCTAATTTTCCACTAATGTCCTTCCCACTTTGCAATGGGTCTGATCAAACCTGTTCTTTAAGGACGCCTTTGTGAAGATCATATTTCTGACCAGCTTATGCAGCATTTTCCAAGTTCTCAGCTCCGCCCAGAATGATTAAGAATTCAAGTGGCCACTGACATTTTGCAGAAGATACCCTCCACAAAGGCTCTACGAATACTATGTGCCGCTTCCCGTGTCTATCGTCCGGTTTTGAACTCATGAAGCAAAATTCAACGAAATCTCTTGCAACACATAGCATTGGTTTTACGTCTAAAACATGGCAATACTGTTACCTAGATCTGAGCTAAAAATGGTTTAGGTAGCATATGTTTTGCGCTACCATAATGCGTGAAGACCATCTTAGGATATCGCAACCATAAGGAGCAAAACAAAGTTAAACGATGAAATATCACCAGCTGCTCCGGTACTTTTGCACGCACCTCATAGTAAAACAATGAAAGGGGATAAGGTGGAGGCGCAGCTTTGTCGGTAGAGTGAGGAAGTTGGTGGTGAGGAGCAGTGGCCGGCCAACCTGGTGGGTCCTTTCTGCTGCTTAGTGGTTATTTATTTATTTATTTATTTATTTATTTATGTGCACATACGTGCGCTATACATTCATGGAAAACACAAAAACGTGGTAGAGGAGCACTCCAGCTCTATAAATCGAAAACTAATTCAAGATGTGCCCCTGATGTGGTAGACGTGAGTGATTGTTTTTCTCTGAAGTGAACTTCTACATAGCAGAATTCCAGAAACCTGGGCAACCGATCAGTTTTTTCTGTAATGGCTCTTTGATTTTGGGAATTTCGGAAGCTTTTACAATCTCTATAAACAACGTATACTTTGTTCCCACTGAACTCTTTGTTATTCATTTCACGAGCTTTCTGACGTAACGCTTTGTCATTCTCACGTTCAGCTCGTGTCATTGACCTGCGCAGTAAACATGCTTTTTTGAGTGCTTCCAAATATTATAATTACGCTCCGAAGAAAGAACACATTTGATAAGACGAGGACTTTTACTGTTGAAGCTTCCCAACCCGTTCAGAACGGATTCGGTATGGGTGAATTCCCTCGTGGAGAACACAGAGCCGCTTTTAACAAGTCGCTCACGTTCTAGCTTCTTGGTCCCATTGGTTTTTAGCTACCTGAAATGTTAAAGCGGTCCCGGAAATAACTCTGATAATCGTGCAGCACGAACGCAGCCCGAACGCCGTAATGGTTCGGTTAGAAACGCTGGCAGCAACGGTTAACAATTGCTGCCATTCTTCCCTCCATTGCTGCCATCCTCCCCTCCATTGCTGCTAAGGGGACGAAAGCTTGAGCAGCAATGGAGGGGAGAATGGCAGCAACTGTCAACCGTTGCTGCTAGCGTTTCTAACCGGACCATTACGGCGTTCGGGCTGCGTTCGTGCTGCACAATTATCAGAGAATGTGGAAAGTACGTGGAACGCATGCGTTTGAGAAGCGCCTGTTTCTCGAAAGGACGAGTTTCGATGTTGAGTTTATCAAAGATTGATAACACAGCATTTTCAGCGTGTGCCTGATGCTGTGATGCTACTGTATTTTCAGCTTCAAGCACAGCTGAAATAACGATGGATCGCCCACGCTTCTCATCCTCAACTATCGTTTTGGGATCAGGCTTAAAGGTGTTCCACAGTTGGTTTAAAAGCGGAAGTACTTCAGGAGCACTGACTGCAGTTGGAAAGAAGAAACCTACCATCAGGAAAGCTTCTGAATCGGTCTCATTTGGTGGCAGATCATGCTCCTCTTTATTGGGGAGAATTGCAGTAATAGCTTCGATTGTTTCGCTTTCTTGGGATGCCAGAGACGTCGACTGACAACCATTGTGAGAGTAGAGAAACACAACCACCAAAAAAAAACAAGCAAAACACAAGCAGAGAATGAAGGAACGTTATTAGGGATAATTTGGAAGGAAGGTAAGATTGCTCGACATCTCACACCACGTACTGGCAAGAAAACATGTATACAACTCAAAAAGGAGCAGGCAGAATGCAGAATCAGGTTCTGCGGCAAATTATAGGAAGCTTTAGAAAATGGTATGAACGTAAGACTAATAGTATGAACGTATCTTTTTCATTATAAAAAGATGAGAGAAAATTGTTAAGAAAAAACGTAATTAGTAGCAGTAGCCTGAAACTTCCATTTTCATTCAAATGAAAATGTAAAAAGGATAAAAAAAAATCACCCGCTTGCATGCTTAGACACTCGCGCCGGCCGAGCGGAGAGCGAATTCCGGCAGAGCGGCCGCCGGAAAACCGGCTCAGCCAGTTTCAGGTCCACCGCTCGGCTGAAGGATTCAAATCATGTTGGACCTGCTGGGTCTACAGGGGTTCCGTATTCGTTCTCAGCCCCTTCCAGGACTCAGATCAGCCCTCCTAAAGGGTTCACCTGGTCCGTCAAAAAATTGTGCTGGTTTGCAGGAGTTAGTCATGATCTCGTTTGAAAAACAAAACCGAGCAAGAATCCCTAAATGGATAGTATACCTGAACAAGAAGGAGAACAACATAAAAGTGACCACTACTGCAATCCCAACCCAATACTTGTTGTCGCGACCCGCGATAGCGGACTCGCTCCTCGGATTAGGTTTGGCCGGGAGCACTGCACTGTCGCGCCCCGCGGCCAACGGTTGCTGTCGCGGCAGCCACGCGCGCCTTTACGGCAGCCCTAGCTGCCTTCCCTCCGCAGGCTCCGCCCACTCCTCCAAAACGTTATAAATAGGCGCTCCACGGGCGGTCGCGCTCATTGATACGAGGCAGTGATCGATGGACGCGGCATGAGAGTTCGACGGATCGATCGATTGATGATGGAGCGGGAGTGGCGGACCCTGATGCCTTTCACAGTATCGATTGGCGGTTGATGGTATGGAGGTTTGGACTGATATCGATTGGAATCAGGTATGACTAAGACTAGAAGTACTGTGGCAGGACTGGAGGGTGCTGCGCCGTAGCCTCACGCCTTGGCAGCGGCGACAGGGAACTAGAGGGAGTGGCCCACCAGACTGCACCGGCACAACCGTATCCTAGCATTCCCACTCTTTCAGGGTACAACAGACCCATCCTCCATCCGCGAACCCGTTTCCTGAAGTTCCCTCATTTTCAAGCTACGGAAGATCCATGTGCCATCGGGAGCTCGTATCCCGGAGGTTCTCATGTCCCGGCCACAGCCGACCCATGCACCATCCGCCAACTCCTATCCTGGAGTTCCCTTAACTATTGGGCCACGGCACACCCATCCCCTTCCGGCGGACCCGAGTGCATTCGTTTCTTACACCTGTCCCATATTGGACCCAGCAGACCCGTATCGTGACATCTTCCACACTTCTAACCCACAACGGTCCTATCCTCCATCGGCATAACAGTATCCTGGCATTCTCACACTTTTAGACCACGGCAGACCAATCGTCCATTGGTGAACCAGTATTTTGGGGTTCGTTATACCTGGGCCACATCAGACCTCTCCTATGCCCGAAACCGTTTATAGGGGTTCGCTTATTTTTAGGCTACAGAAGACCCATGTGCCGTTGGAGGCCCGATCCTGGCATCACACACACTTAGGCCACAGCGGACCAGCCCTCCATCCATGCACTCGCATCCTGGCGTTCCTAATAAGTGGGCCACATCGAGTCCCTACTCCATCGGCATGACAGTATCCTGGCATTCCCACCGAAGCAGACATATCTTCCATCGGTGAACCCGTATTCTGGCGTTCCTCACACTTGGGCCACATCGTCGGACCTGTCCTTTACCCGCGAAACTGTATTTAGGAGTCCCCTTAACTTTTAAGCAGACCCGTTTGCCATGGGGGCTCATATCCCGGAGTTCCTCACGCCTCGGCCACAGGCGACCCGTCCTCTCATCGGGAACCCGTTACCTGGCGTTTCTAATAAGTGGAATAATTGGGCTGCATCGGGTCCCTACTCCATCGGCATAACCGTGTCCTGGCACTCCCACACTTTTAGGCCGAAGCAGATCCATCATCCATTGGTGAACTGATATTCTGAGGTTCCTTACATCTGGATGCCATTGGACCTCTGCTTTACCCGCAAAACAGTATTTAGGAATTCCCTTAATTTTTAAGCAGACCCATGCGCCAACAGGGGCCCTATCCTGGAGTTCCTCACGCCTCGGCCACAACCGACCCATCCTCCATCCGCAAACCCCTATCCTGGCCTTCCTAATAAGTGGGCCACAGCAGGCTCCTACTTCACCGGCATAACGGTATCCTGGCATTGCCACACCTTTAGGGTACAACAGACACATCGTCCATCGGCGAACCCCTTTCCTGGAGTTCCCTTATTTTCTACACAAGAGTGCCATAGCGGGCTCGTCTCGTGGAGTTCCCCACGCCTCGGCCAAAGGCAATCCGTCCTCCGCCCGGGAACCCGTATCCTGGAGTTGCTAACAAATGGGCTACATCGGGTTCCTAATCCATCGGCATAACCTTGTCCTGGCATTCACACACTTTTAGGGCGAAGCAGGCCCATCGCCCATTGGTGGATCCATATTCTGGGGTTCCTTATACCTGGGTCCCATCGGACCTCTCCCATGCCCGCGAAACCGTTTCTAGGAGTTCACTTAACTTTTAGGCCACAGAAGACCCATGTGCCATCGGGGGCCCGCGTCCTGGCATTCCCACACTTTAGGACCGAAGCAGGCCCATCGTCTATTGGTGAACCCATACTCTGAGGTTCCTTACATCTGGACCCCATCGGATCTCTCCCATGCCCACAAAACGGTTTTTGGGAGTTCCCTTAACTTTTAGAGGACTGCAGACCCACCCCATTCGGTGGACCCGAGTGCTTTCGTTTCTTACACCTAGGCCACATTGGACCCGGTGAACCTGTATCTTGATATCTCCCACAGTTCTAAGCCACAGCGGTCCTCTCCCCCATCGGCATAACGGTATCCTGGCATTCCCACACTTTTATAACGCAGCAGACCCATCGTCCATTGGTGAACCCGTGTTTTGGGGTTCCTTCTACCTGGGCCACATCAAGCCTCTCCTATGCCCCGAAACCGTTTCTAGGGGTTCCCTTGTTTTTAGGCTACAGAAGACCCATGTGCCGTCGGGGGCCCGATCCTGGCGTCCCACACACTTAGGCCACAGCGGACCAGCCCTCCATCCATGCACTCGCATCCTGGCGTTCCTAATAAGTGGGCCACATCAGGTCCCTACTGCATCGGCATAACAGTATCCTGGCATTCACACATTTTTAGGCCGAAGCAGACCCATCGTCCATTGGTGAACCCGTATTTTGGGGTCCCTAACACATGGGCCACATCGAACTTCTCCTATGCCCCGAAACCGTTTCTAGTAGTTCTCTCAACTTTATGGCCACTGCAGCCGCATATCCCTTCGGTGGAACCGTATCCTGGAGTTCCCTTAACTTTTAGGCCACAGAAGACCCATCGTCCATTGGTGGACCCGTGTCCTGGTGTTTCCCAATCTCTTGGACTACAGCAGACCCATCGTCCATCGGTGCATCCGCACCCTTTGTAAATCTCGAGAGCAATAGGAGGAAGTTACGAGTTATCCAGGAAGTTTGAGTAATTACATACTTGGTCACAGGAAATGTCACAATGACCAATGACGCATGTGTTATTTTGTGAATTCTTAGGGGGGGGGGGAAGGGGTGCCTTTCACCGATTTCGGCGAAAAATCGCACCGGAACTGTGAAAAATTAAAACTATACAAAGTGTCGGAGCGCGGAACTACTTCACAGGTAAATCAATATTCAGTATTCAAAAAGTCCCTAAATCAATACATAAGTGAAATAAGAACGTCTTCACTATTTTACGTTTTTCCATAGCTTGACTGGCAAGTTGTAAGTATTAGCCACTTAGAAACAGCAGACAACATCAGAAACATACAAAGTTCACAAAAGTACTACCTAAAACACATACGTGCTCGTTCCATGTTCGTTCCCATTCGTGTCTTAAACTGAATTCGTTCGAAAGTAGGTTTTGGGCCAATACAACTGGAGAAACTATTGAACAGCGACCAACTCCATTTCACAACATCAGCGAAACCATCGCGTTGCGCCTGCTAGCATCGCGCGGGGAAGGAACGTCGCGCCGCGAGTGCAAGGGACGTCGCGGCGCGAGGTCAAGGGACTTCGCGTCGCGGGAGCAAAGGACGTCGCGTCACGAGAGCAAAGGACGTCGCATCGCAAGGTCAGACGCCTACACCAAACCGAAGAAGAGAAGGATCCCAAGTGCAGTGATTATCCTGCTCCGTATATTGTGCTGGCTGAAAATCTTGCTAGCACTGTCTCACCCGGTGGCTGCCATACCGCAAATTAGTCACTGTGCAAGTATTTCGAAAGGGCCGGTCCCGCGAGGATCTACCTCGCTCCATAAATCGGTTTTTCGTATGACGTCTGCTCATCTCTCCCTCCACCATTGCCTATGCACAGCACTGCACAAGAGATTTCGCAAGACTCCCGTGGTCTGACGCCAGAAAAATCTGGACCCTTACCAGTCTTTGTATAGGAGGATTTTAATTATCCATTAGGTTCCCCCTCTTAGACCCCGTAGGCTTCTCTCTCCATAGTAGTGTTAGTTTCTATTAGTAGTATTAGTTTTAGCAGTAGTATCTAGATGGTAGTACTAGTATTGTAGTAATATTATAGTATAATAAACTATACATAATTTAGTGTAGTGCTGTCAATCTAAGGGCTGTAGTACTGCTGGTATAAGTATGTAGTAGTTCTCCCCTTTGACCCTGCCTAGGACGTGTTGTCTAACCGACTGTAAATCGTGCTAGGCAGCCTTTGGTGTTCGTGGCATAAAAGTCTCGGGTGCTTGGGTGTAAGCCGGAATGGCGAGGAGCCCTAGTATGGTCTAAGCACACATGGTGTAACATGCAGCGGAGAAAGTGGGGACTCCTTACCTTGGCGGGTGCAGGATTCCCCTGGCAGGACTCTGTCTCACCTTAGCAGGTACAGGGCAACCACCGAACAGCGACATGGTGCATCGTGCCGAGCGCATGGTAGGGTGACGCGAAACCGGCCGTACGTATGGGCTTGGGGTAGACGAGCCCCCGTGCCAGGGTGGTTTTAAGACACGGGTGTGTGACGGCTATTCCATCCTCCATGCGTGCGTAACGAGCCCGTTATTCCTCCATGCCCTGTACTAGGTGTATTAAGTCCAGGTAAGTAGCAAAGGTAGGGGTACTTGTTGTTTATGGGGCGGTAGACACATTCTTACGCCATACGATGAGTAGGCAGAGGTCTATGCGCTGAGCTATTAGTTTGGCAAGACTGTGGCAACTTGCCAAATTCTTAGCTCCAGTACCCGGGATGCCTATTGGGTCTCTGCTCAAAGTCGGCGTGGCTCTGTGTCTGCATACGGTACTATACAGGGTTTCGGTATATGGCGCGTTTGTTTCATAAACAACCACCTATTTAAACTACTTCTCCTACGCTCCTCCCCATTCTCTTCTCTCAACATGCCATGTAACACCCTTCCCTTTCCCCCTTTGTCCTACATATGCTGGCTATGAAGTAAACCCCCTGTACGCGTCGGTATACGGTGCAGTTGTGGCGGCTGGCTCATTAGTTCAGTATATGTCCCTTTAGTTGGGTTTCGCTTGGGCGTACTATAGCAGTATTAGGTTGGCCCTGCAGTCGTAGTTGTGTAGTTTAGGCTCTGTTTTGGTTTGGACTTGTAATTGTCTCGGTTAGGCTTAGGTTTAGACTAGACTGATAGTTCTCTTCTGGTTAGTTTGTAGTAGTCACAGTTATGCTTTCCTATTTCTCATTCATTTCTTACAACACGTAGTTTTCCATGGTCACGCTGCTCTTTACTCCTCCAATGTTAAGTGTTATGTTCCGCCATTTTGATATATGACACTGCCAACTAATTTGTCCGCTTAAAAATGCAAGTTGGGAATGAGTGGCCGCAATCCGGACCGTTCGGGGTATATCACAGTGAAAATGAAATAGTGGCAGAACTGGAAGCGTTCGGATTTTGCCATTCATTCTCTACTTTGCATTTTTACGCAGACAAATTAGTTGGCAGCGTCATATATCATCTCCATCACTCCTCATCGCGTCGTTCCTCCGCTCGCTCGTGGGTGCTCCATTTGGGGAACCCCACCCGCGCGCAACCTTTCTCTGTTCAGGTATGTCACAGCTCGGATACCACAAAGCGCAGTTGACAAAGGCTGGGAATGCGTTGCGCAAGAAGATCGCGGGCGTCAACCCAACGATCATGGAACGGGTATTCCTAACTGGAAATCCAGGTACGGATATGGAGGCTATCCTTGATCGTAAACAGTGTCTCATCGTTTCTGCTTCTATCATTGATCATGCTGTGTCCTTTTTGAAGAACCAATGGGTTGCGGCTCAGGAGTTTGCTCGGGGGAGTCCCGACGAACACGGAGAGTTCCCCCTTCTTGATGCTATCCAGGCTCACTGGGACGCTGGTGAACTGGATGAGACTATGGAGGAGGCGGACACTCTTCTTATTCGTTTGGATGCTGCCACCAAGCTCCTGCCAACTCCTGAGGCAATTGCAAAATCTCCTGTTTGTTTATCAGCTGCTTCGTTTAATGTAGGGCATAATTCTCCTTCCCCTGGGCAAAATTCTATGGGTAACAATACTAATAGTCCTCATCGATCGGCACAGAATTCTTCTGTGCTTGTCGATCATCCTCCCCCTGTGCATGCATCTGACCTTCCGCAGGAAGGATGTCATGCGCAGCCTGGTAATGGGTCTCCACATGGGTTTGCTCTTCCGTTGGGTCCCCCTCATAACAATTCTTTGGCATATCCCTCTGGGTTAACATCATTCCCCCCTCCTGGGCTTTCTAATGGGTATTCTTCGGGTCAAAATTTCAATCCCCTCAATCCTCCTGCTTACGAGCAGCCTCTTAAACTACCAGCTTTCGAGCTTCCGGAGTTTAGCGGTGAAATTGACGCATTTCCTCAATTTTGGGATTTATTTGCTACTGCTGTGCACAATAACACCAGTGTACCAGTAGCCCTCAAGTTCAGGTGTCTTAAAACTCACCTTAAAGGTAATGCTGCCAATCTCATCGCTAATTTCCAGCCCACGGCACAAAATTACGAGGATGCAGAACGGGTCCTCTTGAATACAATCGTCCAGAGATCCTCAGAAGTCAATTCTGGGACAAGCTCATAAACCAACGAGCTTCCACAGATGCTCCGATCTCGCAGAAGACTACCCTCTGTGCGGTTCAGGCACTGTGGTCTCAGATGAAACATGTAGATGAGGATGCCTCGGCGATTGGAACGTTAAAATTGATTCGTTCAAAATTCCCCAAGCGCACGCGCGAAAAAGTTGGCGAACTGAAGAGTAAAGGAGATTCCATGTGGACGGTAGACGAATTGCTAAAGGCTCTCGATAAAGTTATCGATCAGCTGGAGGTAATTGGCCGATCCCACACCGGACTACTCTTGTAACATCACCTCTTCTGTTCGTCAGGGTTCACGGTCTCCCTGTAGGTGTGCTTGTTGCAATCATGGGTCCTCACCTAATAGGCACGGTAGGCGCGCGCAATATTCAACATCTCCTACTAGGTCTAACCAGGGTTCCTCTCGCTCGCCGCATAGGTACTATCGCGACCCACGGTCCCCCAGTCCCCGGCCCTCCTCGTCCCCACGACGACCTACAAGGCAATATCGTCGCAGTTCTCGAGAGCCTCGCTGCAACTTCTGTATACGTCGAGGGCATAAACCTGACGCGTGTCCAGAATTGCAGACCCCTCGAGAACGTAGGTCGTTCGTCACACAAAATCGACTGTTGGAAATGTTTAGAGGACGATCACTAAAGTGGCGAGTGCACCGCCCCTCCATGTTATTTCTGTGACAGGCAACATCATAGCTCGCTCTGCAACAGCAGACCGAGTACGTCCAGAAATCGTGTTCCCCCCTATTCTTCCCACCAAAGTCGCAGTCCCTCAAGACGCGCAGATTTAGTGGGGTGATCTCGCGAAATAACATCACGCGGGTCGTCTCGCGAATCTCGCTCTTCCTTCCTATCAGGTGGAAGTCTGTCGCCTGCTTCAACATCTAGGCGTCGAGCGGGATCACCTCATACGAGGCGAGTTGGTTTTGTTGACCAAACTCAACATCCCTCTCGTACTAATCAGTCTTCCACTTGTGTCCTAAGTCCCCATGAACTCACTCCATCCGATGAGGAGCAGGATTGTCAAGATGATGACTTACGTTCGCCAGCTGCTCACCAGCGCACGAGTAACTCTCCATCTATCTCGTGTTCGGCGATGTACCAGCCATCACTCTTGTCCCCTATTCCTCGTTTGATGGTGGTTCATGCCCCAACTTATAATTATAAAGCTGATACTGACGAATTACTTACAGTTTTCCTGGACAGTGGTTCCAGTACAGCTTAATACGCAAATCGCTCGCAATTCGCCTAGGTCTACCGCTTTATTGCCCTCAAAACATCACAACGCTGACCTTCGGTGGAAACGAATTCACCGAAGAATCAGCCAAGGTAACCTTAACACTGTGGGATCAGCATGGCGAGCCTGTCTTAATCCATCTGTGGACTCGCGAAGTCATCACCACTGTTCCCTCAGTGGAAGATCTCGGTAATCCAGCTTGTAATCCTACGGATGGGAGAGTCCAAGTGGATGTACTCATCGGTATCGATTACTAGTGGAGAATCGTAGATCTTCACAAGAACGAGCAACTTCCATCAGGCCTCATCCTGTCCCACACAAGGTTTGGCCCGGTCATTTCGGGACTTACAAACCCTGGATCGAATAACGTGTCTTCGGTCGCGTTATCGTCCAACACCATCATGGACGTCGATTCTGTGGGGACAGATGAACTTGTTAGAAGAAGTTGTTCGGTTTTGATACGGTAGGCTTACAAGATCCGGCAGGTGCCTCTGTAGATGCTCAGGTCATCGAGCAGTTCTACAGAACTGTTAGGGTCATTAACGATTCCATCTACGTTAAGTTCCCCTGGAAGTCCGACCATCCACCCCTGGCTGACAACAAAGCTCTGGCTTTACGTCGTTTGGAAAACCAATACGACAAACTCCACGCAACACCATCAGCGTGGACAGAGTACTGCCAGACCTTTGAGCAACAACTGCAGTCGGGGATCATAGAGGATGTCACGGATATTCCAGCCACTGGCCCTAACATTTACTATATACCCCATCAGGCTGTTTATAAAGATGACAGCTTGACCACCCGGTTGCGCATCGTCTTTGATGCATCCAGTCATCAGAGGGATCGACCTAGCCTCAATGACTGCCTACATCAAGGACCTTCTCTCATCCCTGACCTCGTAGGCACCCTTTTGCGCAATCGGTTTCATCCCTATCTCCTTATCGCTGACGTAGAAAAGGCGTTCCACCAGATCCACCTCCATCAGGATCAACGTGACGCCACGCGATTTCTCTGGTTGAAGGATACCACCAAGCCTCCTCTCAGAGAAAACATTCGCGAGCTACGTTTCACGCGTGTCCCTTTTGGCATCAATGCCTCCCCTTTCCTCCTTAACATGTCCATCAAATATGCTCTTGAGCGGGATTCTGATAATCGCCTTAAGGAAGAGATCCTTGCCAATACCTATGTGGATAATGTACTCATCGGTGCTGACAGCACTCGGGAGTGCATTATGAAGCAGATGGCATGCAAGGTGACCTTCCTTCGCATGAACATGAACTTGCGGAAGTTCATGTCTAACAACACCAAGGTGATGCAGATTATTCCAGCCCAAGATCGTATGATGGATCACCCCCGGCCAGTTAAGCTCCTAGGGGTAAAGTGGGACCCTAATACTGACACTCTAAATGTGCCCATCAACATCGGGTCAGCCAAGGTGTTCAGTAAGCGCTCAGCGCTTAGGGTTTTCGCGTCCACATTTGACCCCCTAGGCTTTCTCACCCCTTTGCTCGTTAGAGCCAAAATTTTTATTCAGGATCTCTGACAGACGGGTCATTCGTGGGATGAGCCGTTGGACGCTGAGACCACGCAAAAGTTGAATCAGATCGTTCAGGAGATGGTTGACTGCAAAGTCAACGTACCACGCTTTTCCGGCCGCACATCCGAGAATACGTACGATATCGTCGTATGCTCGGATGCGTCAAAAAGGGTTTACGCAGCAGCCGCATATGTCATCACGCGGCCCACAGCTGGTAAACCAAATTCCACCTTACGTTTTGCTAAGGCTAAGCTTACTCCTCCAGGCGCCACCACCATCCCGCGCATGGAGCTGTTGGCTTGTCAATGGCCGCCAAAACGCTACGTTTCCTTCGTAGTCAAATTAACATCAATCTCCATTCTGTCAGGTTCCTTACAGATTCCCAAATTGTGCTGTATTGGATCCACTCTTCCAAGCCGCTTAAGACCTACGTAGGCAACAGCGTCAAGTACATACGCGAAGTACTTGATGAGTTGAAATCTGCTCGAATCGAATGTGGTTTCTACTATGTTGCCACCTCCGACAATCCAGCAGATTGCGCTACTCGCGGTTTGACAGCCACAGAAATCCAAGATCATATGTGGTGGAGTGGACCTCCGTACATCACAACTCCTTTTCTTAACTGGCCACATATTTCTGCAAACTTCTCAGCCAATCCTCCTCCGAGTGGAGCAGCTGAAGAAGAAATAAAAATAGTTGGTGCGGCAACCATTGCTTCTGCTTACAAATCCCCGGTTCCCTTTGTTCGCACTAACTCTTACGCCCCTCTTGTTCGTATCGTTGCGTACGTTTTGAAATATCTAGCTAAGCTGACTCGCTTAGTGAGAACAAAGCGTAAATGCACCGATTCGAATGAGTCTCTCATTTCCCTTGGTACTATCAGTACCAAGCCATTTATTACTGCTGAAGACTTTTCAACTGCGGAACTCGTCGTTATTCGCGAGCATTATCGCGAACGAGTCGAGCAGTTGAACAGTTCTTCCTTAAAGAGGCTTCACACAGAGCAAGACAAGGACGGTATCATCCGCGTCCACCAACGCATGGCTCAGGCTGAGTTGGTTCATACCTCTAAAAGTCCCATCCTTCTTGTGCCAGGTCATCCACTCAGCAATATGGTAATCATGTATTATCATATTAAACTGTTCCATGCCGGAGTACCACACCTTGTCTCCGCCTTGCGCGAAAGGTTTTTTGTCCCCAAGTTAAAGCGCCTTGTTGCCTCCTGCATTTCTAACTGCGCAGTATGTAGGCGTCATCAAGGTCGTTTTTACCCATATCCGGATCCTCCGGATCTCCCCCTTTCGTCGTCCTTTCCAGAACATCGGACTGGACTATTTCGGCCCCATCTGGATTCTTTCCTTCCAAAATACCAAGTGTAAAGTATGGGTAAGTTTGTTCACCTGTATGTCTACTCTACCTTGAAGTGGTCAATGACAACTCGACCACCCAATTTCTCCTAGCTTTTAGAAGGTTCATGGCACGCAGAGGCACTCCGGACTTCGTCCTGAGTGATAATGCTCCCACGTTTAAGTTAGGTAAAGAGATTCTGGTTGACGAACTCGCTAAGTTGGAGAGTGATCTTTTAATCCTGCAATTCACTGTAGATAATGGTCTCAACTGGAATTCTATAACACCATATTCGCCATGGAAAGGTGGGTTCTATGAGCGTTTAGTCGGTTCTGTAAAAGCCTGTCTTAAAAAGGTAGTGCAAAAACAGTGTCTTGACATTTGGACTTTTGCGACCGTTCTTTTTGAGATCGAGGCCACACTCAACACCAGGCCACTTATCCCAGTGACAGTAGGTCAGCCGGACCAGAACTTGGTCTTCCGTCCGATTGACCTTATTAATCCTCATTTTCGTTTCGGCTCACCAACATCACGCCTATTCGATATGAGTTGTCGACGAATGAATCCTACGAATCAATAACATCGTGCTACGAAGATCTCCGCAGGACACTCGATCAGTTCTGGGACCTGTGGCACAAGGAGTATCTCACGGCTCTTGCTGAGAAGAACGCCATACGTTCTTCAAGGAGGCAAGCTGCCAGGAAGTCACCGCAGGTCGGAGATGTAGTGCTAATTCGTCAGGAGAACACCGCGAGATCCATGTGGCCGATGGGTCTCGTACTTGAGCTTCACCGCTCTAAGGATGGGCTATCGCGATCGGCTCGACTTCGTATGGGAACGAAGAACATCGTGGAACGTTCCGTCAACCAGCTGGTGCCTTTGGAAATTACTGCCGTGGATGTAGATAATCTTGAGAAGCGCCAAACACCACCGGCGCCTACGCGCATCCAGCCCCCAACAGCAGTTAAGCAATTAAGATCAACTGCATGTACCCCCTAATAGACTCATAGGTTTAATAGTTATCTGTTTCTATCATCTATCCTATCTTCCTATTTTTCCTTTCCAATACTAACGCGTTATGTCTGTTCCTTAGTTCGTACTGTGGTAGTGCATGAGTAGTACTTAACACGATCCCGCAACGAATCTGCTTGTGTAGCATCCAGTGGCATCGTCAATACCATCGACTCGCTTGCAGGCATTACGTAGCTAGTTTTCTCCGCTTGCATGCATATTTTACAGTTTTCTTTTCACTTCTACTTCAATTCTTTGGTTGCTTCTATTCTTTCCTATCATCTTTCACTTCTAACATACGAACGTCTATTTTAGTTGTACTGTTATCCAGCTGTTTAGTATTCCCGCTTCGATGTTGGGCCGTCTCGATCCTCCTTCAGAATCGATGGCAAGCGATCCAGTGTGCTAGCAACGTTAACATCTAGCTGAGCAAGGAGTCGGAGAAACGGAGACCAGGCGAGAAGAAGATCACTTCGCTACTTGCTCTAGTTTTGCTGCTATTTGATTTGCCTTGTCATGCTGCAGCCTATGATGAAGCACTCTTTTGCATTCTCCATCAAAAATCTTATATCCTCCACTTCATCGTTTGTTGTCAATCCATCTCTGACTTCTTCGTTACCACAGCGCATTCACATTCCATCCATCCTCTCCACGTACCCGCAGGCGTAACAACCTGCGTTAGCAAAGCCTGAGATTCCGAAGTAACCAGAGTAGGAGAACTTCTGTGGTTAACCTTGTTTCAGCGTCGGTGTGTCCTTCTATGGAGAAGTTAACCTCTTTACTATTACTGCAGTTTGCCTTTCAGTGCTACGTCGTCGTTGCGCTCGTAGCATTGTCGCAATCGCGCGTTATAACATCTCTTGCGTTTGCGCTGTACTACCATCATACGTCGCCCACCACGTGCCATTCATGCATTGCTAGGTAAGCTGCGTAACTCGGTTGCATTGTTTTGTTGTTATTTATTTGCCATTTAGTTTAGATATGTCTGTAGTTTTGTGTGAGCGCTTCGTGCGTTTTAGTTAGTCTAGTCAGTTTTTTTTTGTGCGCTCATCTCACCTTGAGGTTGTTGTATTTGATTATCGCCTACGGGGCCCCCTCTCATCTTACTTCTCCTTCATGGGAGGTTAATGGATAGTACTTCTTAACTATGCAGGCAAAAAGGGTCACAAACCTAGCTCCACAGTGCTATCACGTAATCACCAACTCGAACGCCCAAGCCATCCTGTTTCGAGGCGGGAGTGTCGCGACCCGCGATAGCGGACTCGCTCCTCGGATTAGGTTTGGCCGGGAGCACTGCACTGTCGCGCCCCGCGGCCAACGGTTGCTGTCGCGGCAGTCAAGCGCGCCGTTACGGCAGCCCTGGCTGCCTTCCCTCCGCAGGCTCCGCCCACTCCTCCAAAACGCTATAAATAGGCGCCCCACGGGCAGTCGCGCTCACTGATACGAGGCAGTGACCGATGGACGCGGCATGAGAGTTCGACGGATCGATCGATTGATGATGGAGCGGGAGTGGCGGACCCTGACGCCTTTCACAGTATCGATTGGTGGTTGATGGCATGGAGGTTTGGACTGGTATCGATTGGAATCAGGTATGACTAAGACTAGAAGTACTGTGGCAGGACTGGAGGGTGCTGCGCCGTAGCCTCACGCCTTGGCAGCGGCGACAGGGAACTAGAGGGCGTGGCCCACTAGTTCCTATTCTTTCTAAGATTTTAGCCATCCATTAGGTTCCCCCTCTTAGACCCCGTAGCCTTCTCTCTCTCCATAGTAGTGTTAGTTTCTATTAGTAGTATTAGTTTTAGTAGTAGTATCTAGATGGTAGTATTAGTATTGTAGTAATATTATACTATAATAAACTATACATAATTTAGTGTAGTGCTGTCAATCTAAGGGCTGTAGTACTGCTGGTATAAGTATGTAGTAGTTCTCCCCTTTGACCCTGCCTAGGACGTGTTGTCTAACCGACCGTAAATCGTGCTAGGCAGCCTTTGGTGTTCGTGGCATAAAAGTCTCGGGTGCTTGGGTGTAAGCCGGAATGGCGAGGAGCCCTAGTATGGTCTAAGCACACATGGTGTAACATGCAGCGGAGAAAGTGGGGACTCCTTACCTTGGCGGGTGCAGGATTCCCCTGGCAGGACTCTGTCTCACCTTAGCAGGTACAGGGCACTTGTTCTGCTCCACGTCCTTCTTCCGACTGAGAGAATTCGAACTCACCTCACCACCGTTCTGAATTGATTGGTGGTCCAATGCGCAACCCACTCGGCCATCCGTGCTGATGCGCACAGACTCCATCAGTCTGCCAATGTCTCCATTTCTTATTAGCCCATATCCTTACTGGTATGTTGGGCTACATACACGCATAGCGTACTCTTTGAGAAGTAGAATTATTCAGGATGTTTGTGGATGAAGTTTTACTGAGCTTTTACAAGATGTAGTCAAGATAAGGAATTAGATTACTTGTTGTTGGTTTCCGGGGTTTGTCTTGACTAACAGTGCTAAGACTTGCTTGTTGCCTCTTACCAATAGTCATTCAAGAAAGCTTCGAAAAGCACAGCCCTATATAGTAAGAGAAGGGATGCGTCGTGGCATGACAGGAATAGCCAGAGGATGAAGGTTTACTTTCAACATAAAGAAGTTCTTGAGTCTTGATGCTTATGTCTTCATGCGGCGATGCACCCTTACCCCCTCCCACGCCCTCCCCACATTGACGGATTCATCGTATGATATTTATCTCTTTGACATCACTGTGCGTTAGAATCCTCGGCTGACCTTTTCCGTGACTACTACAACCCTGAGACATATATACATAGAATTCACTCGCCCGCCGCCCAGCCGGTAGCTCGAAATCGCGCGCCGCTCGGCCGGTAATTCGGCCGGCGTTTAAATTTAGGGGCGCCGCTCAGCCGGTTTTTGAAATTCGCCCACCGCTCGGCCGGTGCGAGTGTGTGAGTGAGGAAGGCTAGAAGACGCTCGTTGAATTTAGCTGGCGATGTTGACAGTACTAGAGAGGTAGTGTCTTCCAAGTACTAATCGTTCGTACCAAGAAAGAGTCACGAAAATGTCGAGAATGGAATCTTTCTGCGACAATACGTGAGTGATGGCCTCTAGTTCTATCGTTCAAACTGCAGACAGTGAAAAGCAATTCTTTTTTCAATATGGACAATATCCATGAGAACCTTGAAAAGAAGGTTCTGGTCATAAACTATTCTTCTAAGCTGCAGCTTATTGCTAATGAGGCGAGCTAGGCGTTCGGCATAGATGGGTCGAGAAAAGCCATGTCTTGCGAATATCTGCTGCGTAAACCTTTCGAACTTTTTCAAGCTTTTCGGCGTAGCGTGTTTTGAAGTAGATCAAACACGAGCGAAGTATTCCAGATTAGGTCGCACATACGCTGTTAAGAGGGTTAAGAGAATACTCATGCTGTGAGTTTTGAAGCACGCAGTATGTAATTTGACACAGTATAAGCCTCGATTAGGGTTCTTTCTATATATTCTTCAAAAGAAAGCCTATCACTATGAGTTATTCCAAGATCACACACTATGTTAGAGACGATCAGCTGAACGCACTTCTTAAGAATAAAGAGCAGTTCCTCGGGTGGCTTTGACCAATGCACATGACAGTGAAGTTTTCATGCGAAATATCAAGTCGCCATTTCCTGGAACATGTGAGCAGTGCGTTTAGTGCAGTGCACGCTGAAGGGGTGAGAGGAGCTTGCGCTACACCCAGCATGCCCTCCTACCTAGACTGCCCTGTTTGACCCAGAGGTGTACTAGCTGTAGAGCGACGTTGTAGATCACGAGGTGTACTCAGTTAAACGAAGTCAAAATCACGAACTACGCTGAAGGGTGAGAGGAGCTTGCGCTACACCCAGCATGTCCTCCTCCCTAGACTGGCCTATTTGATCCAGAGGTGTACTAGCTGTAGAGCGACGTTGTAGATCACGAGGCGTACTCAGTTAAACAAAGTCAAAATCGCGAAGTACGTCAAATAGTTCACCTTCCCTCCCATTTCGGTAGCCAGCTTCCTTACGCAGCATTCTGTCAAGACTAAGCCGCTCCGCAATGTAGTCCCTGCGAGCGTAGGAATGGACAAACTGCTGCCTAAAGCTCTGGCGACCGCTGCGCATATGGACAAGGAGGGAATCCAGCAAGGCCTGGGTGGGAAGAGAGATCTTGATTATACGATCACGTTGCCCGGCCCCGCGGGGGTTGCTCATAGGATGTCCATAATCTGATCCTGTTCAAACTCACGAATCAGCTCGACTCCTGATGTGTAGATCACCTCTCGCAAAATTTCTAGATCAAAACTTCGTGTTGATTGATCGTCCGACTCTTCGTCAATTCCGACCCATGCTATCCTTTTCAGCTTGTCGTCGATTCTTAACCTTAATCATTGTCGAATATAAGAGACCTTTTTGATCGAATGCTGAACCACGAAGGGAATCGATCTTGGCCTCAAGATCCGCCAAACGGTTGAGTATTGATTCCTGCATGCTCTAGATGGACTGTATCTGAGAATCTGACGACGAACACGATCTGACGCATCTCTAACAGAAGTTTGCAGCTATTAGAGTATATATCAAACTTTTAATTGAAATACTAGCCCACAGGGGCATACCAGCTATAGTTCCTTTTGAATTTTTAGGTTGTTTGGTCATAAAAGTTAAGAAGGGGGTGACGAGAATACAGCCAACAGAGAACCGCAGAGCCGCTCAACACAGACAAAGATGCAGGATTGACGGAAATGAAGGAATGTTCGCTGTTAGGCCCTTCAAATAGGCTGAATTGCTTCATCTCGAGAATTTATTTTAAAAAAAGAGAAACCATTACCTCTATGTAAGCCCTGTCCAACAGTCTTGGATCTGTGAGGATGTACTGGATAGCAGTACGGTGTGTGCAGTAAAGCTAGAAAGCTTCGCGAGTTATTTCACAATATATGTATAATGAATGACATAATCTGAAATTCCCTAACCTACGGCTCAGATTTGCTTGACTGATTTCCCATCTCCTCCTCTTCTTCTTTCTTTTTCGAATCCATTTCCTCGACGAACTTAGTGGAGTACGGGCTTCCTGTGAGTTCAAACAGAAACTAAATAGGAATGGAGGTGGAAATTCCTCACAAATCAGGAAGACGGTGTATTCTTACCTTGTGCTCATTTTGAAAGGTCGTGGAACTGTAATCTGGGGTTCTGCACAGGTTCAGGTACCACTTCGGGCTTGGATACAGACGCAGAAGTTGTCTGGAAATTCCGTGATTACTGGATCATCACCATACTCTTTGAGCGGAACTTCCTCGTCATGGTGGGCTTTGTATCTGATGGTAAGCAAGATGAAGAAAATTTTATCAAACGCTTCCTTGTCAAAATCGATGAATTTCTATCTCTAGGAGTCAAAGTTTTGTTTCGAGACTTCCCTTGGAACTTCTTTGAGTCTTCTAATGAAACTGGTTTCAAGAAAAAAGAAACAAATGATTTTAAATGCTTTGAACATACTTTGTTTAAAAATTATTTTGGATATATTTTAGCTTTCGTTTGTGCATCTATACTATCCTTATAGGAAAACTAGAATAATTTATCGCTCCAAGTTTCCTCCTGCACTCATACCTCATACCCCATTGTCAATTATTTTTGGGTAATATTGTTTGCAAAAGCAACAAAGGTAAAGATGGCGAAATGTAGAAAACTCACTAAAGCCTTCTTCATTACCAATTTTCCCCACCAGTACACGATTCCGTTACGGAAGAACTTCATTGGGCTCAGTTGGCACATGTTAGTTTGATCATTCAGCATAGATACCTATATTTGCAGCAAAAGTAGCTATTATTTTGTTTCAGTGACAACTGACTAGCAGCCATACATTTCGAACGCGCCAGTCTCTCGGTAGTACATCGAATTCAAAACCTTTTTTGGACGTTGCCTTCTATCCTCCAACTGAGGAGAAACAACTGAAGAAAGAATACCTACAAGTATAGTGCGTTTTACCTGGGACGATAGCTGCAAAGGCCTCAAGGAGAAAAAGAACGCGAGAAAATGTGCAGCAACTGAACTGACAAAGAAAACAGAAACCATTTGTGAACGAAAGAGAAGGGATATGTGTATAAGGTATATTTAGTAGGATGTATACAGTAGCTGTGCATGCTTCAAAGGATGAAAGTGTGGCGACAGCAGTAATGCAATAGGGAACAATCAGCAACGTGTCACTCATTTTTCTGGCAACCTCCTTTCCTTTTTAGCACGCGTTCGTCAAAACTCCCCATTTGGCTTCGTTTTTCTTCTCGGCTTTCTTCTAGAGCTTGCTTTCTTCTCGGGCTCTGTTCCCTACCTGCCCTCCGTTCCGGTATTTTTGCAGTGGAGGTTTTCCGTAAGTTCGTTTCCATCAATCTCGTTCTTCCCTGAAATAACGTTGTAACTCAGACACACTATATAAACTTGGTTTCTCTATATGTGCTTTGGAAGTGAAGAGACCTGTGATTGTGTTTCCTGCTCGCAACCTGTGAAAAAGCCACTCACGCCATTATGTTTTTCTGCATGCGTACGGAAAGGAATTCCAGGCCTTATATTAGTTAGTGATATTGGTTACGATGCCATATTTAGGCAAGAAGTGGTGATGATGTGAGGGATGGACCGAAGCCAAATATGTTGAGTGGGACACTACGCAAAAGGTCATCGCACGATTCTTTAGTGGCTACATTCAGGGTTGAACCCCTAGACCCACTTCCTACGGGCTGTGTCCGTCTCACCTCGTGCCGCCTGGCAGGGCTACAATAAAGGACAAAAATTCTTGGTGGGCCTATGATTATCGGAAGGAAACCCACCATTTGGCGCATAAGGCGGCGGTGGGCGTTTATGAAGTCATACAGGTTGCAATTTTTCCGAAAAGAACAGTTCATCGTTGACCTGGAACAATCGATAAAGATACTGAGTGATTGTAGGTATCCTCCAAACCACGCTCTTTGGTTTCCAACTCCAAGAACAGGCAAATGCTTGATGCGGGTGATAAGCTTCTGTAGAACTGGTCCCTAGAATTATGCGGCAGATTCGCGTGCCTGCCTTCGTTTGGTACTTATATGGGTCACAGTTTTAGCTGGGTCTCATGTGGCGGGTAGAAGAGGGACGTGTTTGTTGTTAACACTGGCCATGTTAGCAGTGGCAGTTAAAATTAGGTGGACAATGGTAGAAATTAAGCGCTCGAGGTATGAAGTGAGGGTTGGAGAGCAAATCTGAGCAATGAAAACAGAGTAAAAAAATCCTTTTATTTCCTTCTCCACTACGTTTTCTACTGAACTTCGCCGCTCAAGGCAGCTCGCGCCATTTCTTCTCTGGTTTCCTTTCCTACTCACGGGCTAGAAGAGCGAAATATCAATAAAATCGATAAATCGATATTTTGTGCAAAATGATTGTAATTTTCGTGTTGAGCACTCTGGGGAACCCCAGTAGACATGTCCTCTTCCGCCCCAAGCAAAAATGGAAAAAATCGATAAAATCGATCATCTTGATCACGTTGGTTCCCGTTGGTCTTCGCATATACCGCGCGAGCGCCAGCAATCCTTCCATTTGTTCCCTCGCGTGCCAGAGTAGTCCAATGAATATTGTCGTTGGAGGGACAAAAAGAGCATTGTTTCATTCCTTGAAGGACTTCCTAAAGAAGGGTGACCATCGGGTCGGTGGTCTTCCTGTTGTGCGCTTGACGTCCCGTGGAGGACAGTCTCTGAAGGCCCTTGTCCAACGGTTGTCGTTAAGACGGATCACGTGTCCGGCCCACCTGATCTTACTCAACTTGGCGTCCCTGATCTTCGATTGCAGACGTAGTGTGGAACTCCGCATTCCAGCCCTCACTAGCGTGAGTCGCGTTATTCCTAGCGTCACCCTCTCGATGGAGCGTTCTCATCCTGCTTGCCCAGTGCCCATGTTTCTGAGGCGTACGTCAAAGCAGGGAGAACCGTTGTGTTGAGGGCTTGGAGCCTGGGGTTCTTCGTCTTCTTCACTACGTCCTCGATGCTCTCGTAAGCTCGCTCGAGATGACTACTTTGCGTGAGTTCAGGTGGTCCAAACGTAACGTGGCATACGTTCTGAAAGAAAGCGCTGCGAAGCAGCGCTTCCGCTCGGGATGGTTTTCTTGTGAGTTCGCGGCGTTTCATTCGGGATATGCCATAAGATAGGCACCTCCTCTGACTCTTGCTACACTGTAAATGCTTGTTCCCGCTGGTTTGAAGGTGATGATGGCTTGAGATAGACTAGGATTTGGTTGAACGTCTAAGATTGTTGGAGAGCGCCTCCTGGAGCTGTTTGAAGAGAATCCGCGGCGTGATGCCCGTGATCTGGTGAAGGAAATTCAATGTCACCGTAGCACAATAGCTGTTTATCTATGTACATTATCCCAGAGAGAAAAAGGGAATTCGACTCATGTGTTCACCCTGATCTGAGCTACTACAGCCCCAAACGCTGAGATATGTGTTCCTAAACGTTTTGAGTTTTCTATAGACTTTCGTTTCGCTCGACATCTTGGTTGATAATGGGAGAAGTGGGCTTCCTACGTGATTCATACGAGAAAGTGAGGGTCGCTTGGTGGCTGGCAAGCTGAGATTCTAGTGACAGAATGATGACTCTACCCACATAAGGCAATGCTCAGTGTTTGGGGGAATTAAAGGCAGCACACACGGAGATTTTTGTTTTGAAGATTTCGCGGTATATGGGGGTTTTTAGGGACGATGAACTCATCGACAACGATGAAGTAGCATGAAACACGCGAAAAACACAGGAAATGATGGCGACGTTTCATGTGTGTCCACGACGCGGACGAGTGTTCCATGATGAGTCCCGCCACGAATCCCTGCAAATGGTACGAATTCTGTGGTCCAGCCCCCGCTGAACCGCATGCGCACACCCTGTCAACGGCGTTAGTTGGCGCGACGAAGCCATTTTTGTCCACATCGGGAGATGTGTCCACGACAGCATCATCGCAGGTAGGCGGCCATCCATGGTGTTCAACTTACTGTTGCGATTGTCCAGCGGCCCGCTACGTGGTAAGCGACTCATTTCAGAAGTGAAAATTTCCGTGAGTGCTGCCTTTAAAGTGAAACCACTCATTCGCAGCCGGTTATATCGTGCAATTATTGGTTGTGTTGAAAGAGCACAATAATTTTGAAAAGACAGCTCAAAAAAGGCAGTAAGCTTTCTGCACAACCTAATGCTATAGCGTCGCTCTCGCAAAGCCACCACATTCATTAAATGTTGAAATATTTATTAATGAATATTCACTGCAATATTTATCAATGAGATATTAAGTAATGTTTTGGCAAATGCATTGAGAATGCAAAAAAATATTAGACTGAAAAATTCATGCACAAAACCACGATCGAGCACCTTACTAATGAATAGTTGACCGAACTCCTTCATAATGTGGTTGTAGTAATAGATTCCGGAGTTTCCGGCGTTTCGCATGAAATGACTTCATTTTTCTCCAAACGTATTTGTTTGTCGTCGTTGCTCAGTAGCCACATTCCGTTGGTGCACAACAACCGTGGGTTATCCCCAGCAACAACATGTTCGCGAGAGTCTAACTCGCCATTCTGAAAATAGTCCAGCTTGAGGGGACAAAAATATGAATTCGTGTCATCTGACCTCTTATCGTCATCATCGTCGTCAATTATAAAATGTCTGATTCTTAGTTCAAAAGTTTTCAGTATTGTAATTCAAACAACATACACTACAATCACTTCAAATATGCCCCTCTGATATCGGCACTGCTTTGTCATCGTAGCGTTGGCTTGCTTGAGATAACAGGTTATAAGAATTCTGAGCGATGAAGGAATTGGGGTTTCTTCAACATTGTGTTGGAAATTGAAATTTCCTAGCAATAGCTAGTCCAAACCTCATCAGGAGACAGTTTCCCAGCATTGCTCCTGCAGTTCAAGCAGCTTCCTGCAAAAGTGCAAAATATTCATCCATTGAGGCATTCTTCCCGTTTAATGATGGCTAGGTTAATGTGCTCATGCAAGCCTTGTTTGAGACCTATCCTCCTTCTCTACAGCTCTCACCTCATTGTTATTCGAGACCACAACAAAACTCACTTTACAGCTTTGTATCACCTAAGCAGAAATACCTAAACGTATGCTGGTAGATGCTTTTACTAATCACTGCTGCTGCTTTAATGCCTTAAAATGTAATTCATATTGGAGAATCACACGATTTTTAATCTCAACTGTGCACATTTCACAAAAATTGCTCTCCAGAAGAAAGGGGAGACAGCTTCAAAACGGTTGCTGTTCTGAATAAAATATATAATAATAATAATAATAATAATAATAATAATAATAATAATAATAATAATAATAATAATAATAATAATAATAATAATAGATAATAATAATAATAATAATAATAATAATAATAATAATAATAATAATAATAATAATAATAATAATAATAATAATAATAATAATAATAATAATAATAATAA
>KN727097.1:14350-33855 GCA_000816745.1 Ancylostoma duodenale
TTTCTGCCTCGCCGTCTTAGAGTTTATTCCATCTCATTGATTTTTTTCACTCACCTGTTAACTTTTTCTTTCTTGCATTAACTGCAGTTGTACTGCCTTGAGTTAAGTAGTTTCATTGTGATCTCAACTGTGTTTCCTACAGCTCCTGTACTTCTCATCACATCAGTACTTACTCCTGATGACGTATTCGCTGACATCATCGACTGATGACATTCACGTATGTAAAAGTGTTTTTGCACTTCAGATGCCTCCCGAACCCAAAAAGGGGGGATGCCTTGTTGCAAGGGCTGTACCGCTACCTCTGGGCGGTGCAGCCACCACTGATTTGGCTGATCGTATGGAGCAACTGGTAATCGAAGATACAAATACCCAAAGAAAGATCGACAAAGTGCGTGAACTAGATTTAGAATACGATATAGCACGGTCGTTAACGGTATTAATTTCTCTCAGGTTGCCAATAACATCAGCCCATCGGATTTCGTTACTTTGCAAAGCATCAGATCGTCAGCACTAGCTCGCAAAACAGCAACTACCTCGAAGTTTTGTAGTGGAGGTCCAGCCTTATTCAACGATTTACTCAACAAAGAACCTGACGAGGTTGGAGCTGTTGTTCCGGGTTCTTCTTCCTCATCAATGTGCTTGGTTTACTGAAATCTATTATTAGGAAGTAGCACCCGTAAAAAGCGACAAAGTAAAAGAAGTAGATAAGAAGGAAGAGAAGAAAAAGGCCGCTGAAAAACCAAGTGAGTGCTCATCCGAGAAAGAGAAACCAAAAGAAGGTGATCTGCTCTCACGTGGACCGGTGAAGAATGTGCGACCACCTCAGGGTCATCATCCCTATAGCATCGGTGAGTTGGGTATTCATCGAGTGGGCGCTGCTGTTAGAGCTCGCACATTGTATTAACTTTATTTGACCTTTCCTTGTACTTAATCATCGTTTCAGGACCTCTCCATTATGGAACTGCTGCGCAAAGCACTGTGCACGACTATTCTGCCTTTTCCAACTACGGTAGTGGATATGAGTGCGGGAGCACGTGGTCAGACAGCCCGGACACGTTCGGGTAAGGGGGTGGTAAATAAGTAGAACGTCGTGTAACTGTATCCTTTGTAGGTATGTGTCATCATCATCCTCCCCAGAATCTGTGGGAACGGACCATGGATATCATTCTGGCTCTCCCACACTGAAATCACCTCTGCAGAACAGTCCTTTCACAGACCACTCACTCACCAAAGATGGTAGGTTCTGTAGCATTCATTTCATAGAGATAGAAATGAGGTAATTGAGGTGAACGCTTCAGAACTATCCCGTCTACTGGACAACTCAGAGCTACCTGACCCTCTTGTGGATTTTATCCTGAAATACTCTCGCCGCTACACCGAAGAAACCACCTCCGAAGATCCTATGTCCAGTCCGAAGCACCGGCCACCATCTGCAGATTCTGGCCTCGACTCACCGATGTCGGCCCGTTCTGCACCACATGCCAGTCCTGAGGTGCCCACAGGTGGAAATAGGTAACGATTTTGCTCCCTTTTTGGCAACAGTTGCAGGGAAGGTGCCCAGAAAATGGGGTTGAATTTGTCATGTATTTGGAAGAATCCTCGTAACAAAGTCTAGGGGTTTTTAGTGGCCCCACGACACCATCCTTCAACCAGACTCGTCTCAGTCCTAGCAAAGGGCTTGAGCGATCTGCAAAGCAGACTCTGCGTGCACTGATTCCTGACAGTGAAATGGATGACGCATGGGCATGGACGTTGAAATGCATCCAGGTACATTCCTTATCTCGCTCATCACTTCGCTTCAAGGCCTCTCCAAAAAGCAGCAATTCAGTTTGCTCCCGGCACGCTCACACACCAAGATGACGATCGTGACACTCTTCTTCACATTGTTATCTCACACCACGACCTCGCCAAGATATACTCTCTAGTTGAGCAGCAACTGAAACTCGATAACGCGAAAGAACTCCGTCCTTTCGATGTTCCGAACAGATACAATGAAACCCCGCTGTTCTTAGCTGTACAGCAGCAGCTGAAAGAGGTATTTTGTCGGTTTTTCTTTTGAAAGTAAATCAAGTAAGATTTCGTTTTAAGGTCGTTGCTTATTTGCTGGAGGTTGGCGCAGATCCAAATGTGCAAACAGTGCGACCAGAAAGAGAAGGAGCTCTCCACTATGCGGCCGCTAGAGGAATGACCGATATTGTTGACGTAAGCTATGGATTCTATTCCTGAAACCTGGAAGGACCTAATCTATGTAAAAAATTTGAAGGAGCGAGAGACTGGGCTTTGAGAGAAGCTCTTGCAGTAGTTTGGGAAAATTCGGCATTCTTTAAAATTATTTTATCCCCTGGTGGGTAATGCAGGGCCACCCTGATGTAATCTAACCCTTTATGTGATTAGCTCCAAGTGCTTAGAAGCAGAGAATTCTTCTGGTTGTTCTAGTAATTTTTATGAGAAGTGCTGTGTTAACCCAGCACTTCTGCGCAAAAGTCGTCATCTTGGGGTATAAGATGAAGTTTAGAAACTGCTCCAGCGCTTACATGACTCTTTCCCATCAACGCTATTCCTTGAAAGCCCCGAATTTTCATCCAATATCTTTCGTTACTACTTATGGAAGACATTGTTGGGAAATCTCCGAAATTGATCTCTCCTCGAAATTTGAATATTCACCGAACTGAGCTCGTCGCTTCATCCTCCATCAAACCTGTTAAAGAAATCCATCTATGGGAAGTTCACCTACAATTATTAGCAACATTTCCGTGTTTTTCAACCAATTTTACAGAACTTGTGCACTACAGTATAAGTAATAACATTATTATAAAACGTCCTCTATTATCTCACATCTATAATGAAAGCTTTAAATTTGTTGCTGGCATTACAGTCCGAGTTCCTGCAATGTTGAATAAGGTTTTTTTTTTCGTGAACATAGATTTGAAAAAAAATCATAACCGCGTCATTATAGAGACATTTTTGGAGATTTAGAAGAAAGCCGTATAAGCTGTTATAACTGCAGGTTTACATTTATAAGTAGTGTATTTGTTTGACGAACGTGCGTAGCACAGGATGAGAAAAATTTAAAGAAACTACTTTGTTAAAGAAAAAAAAACGCAGACAGGAAAACGCCCTCCTGAACGAATTTTTTTTTCATCTTGTTCATCAGGTGCTATGCGCGTGCATGAGATGAATTGGTCGCGCAGCCATTCGAGCTGCAAATGATAGCTATTCCAGCTTTTCATGAAGACATTTCCCGAAACTTCTTGAGAAAGGAGGATGGAAATGAAGTTTAGGAATGACCTGGGGTAACATCGTAAATCAAAGTTCAAGAGTCCTACTTATTTTTGTTCCTATAGTTTCTTTTCATAGCAGCAGTAGTAATTACCAGAATTCTGCAAATATTCGATGAGAAGCGGAATGTTCGGAAGTTAAGTGATGGCATACTTAGGACTCCTGACCAGCGGTTGCTTGAAGACTATGTGATAACTCGTTGATTCTGAGCCATACTTGTCAATTTTACCGCATGATTTCGGATACTTCGAGGTTTCTGTAGGCTAACGACTCCCGATTTTCGATTTCAATCCAATAATAATGTCCACCATTTTTTTGCTAGCTAACCGTTTACTTATTCCAGGTTCTGTGCCACACACGCGGGCTACGTATCAACCAGCTGAACGGCCGAGGCCAGACAGCTCTGCACTGTGCGATCGCCAACCATGGTGTGATCGACGAGCGATCGCAGAAGATCGTCGACAACCGAGACATCATCGTCACGCTGCTCAAGGCCGGAGCCGACCCAACGCTCGTGGTGAGTCGGCGGCGCGGTCTTCCCTCATCCACGGCACGTGACGCAGATTCTGGGCGGTTCTTTGAGTTGGGCCGAGTTGTTGTTGTGCTACACGATGGCGAAATACGCCTTTTTATCTCTGTCCACTCCGACACATCGCAACCGCGGACATGTTTCTCCTCGTGACGAACACATCGATCCCCTCGCGCGGACGTCGTCGCCGGCCGGGCATCCACGCTGCTGGCCGGGATTGGCCGTCAGCGAGAAGTCCATCTGAGTCGAGCACAGACAGAAAAGGCCCTAGAAACCGTCAAGTGTTCACCTTTTTGGAGAGTTCATTGAATAGAGGAGTACTAGAATGAACTCAAATTCAATTTTCCACCAATGGGAACACTAGAGCGCAAGCGCATTCCTTCAAAAAAAAAAAAAAAAAGAGAAAAAAAGTAGAAACATTCAAAAAGCGAAACACTGCGGTTAAGCGCTTGAGTTATGGATAGTTTTGACGAAGCTCCGCAAGTAAATTTGCTTTTTCCCTAGTTCCAATTTTGGGAGTCAGGAATCGCGATGTTTCGAAAGAGCAGTTTTTGAACGAACACCTGACGCTATAATAAATTGTTTTAATGGATTTATCCCCATCAGCAAAGCCAGTTGAGCGATTTCGAGGCCATAACGATTGAATGATGCAATACTTTCTGTAGTCGATCCATGGAAGGATCCGTGGACTTTCCTGGAACATTTTGAGCTTGTCATAGGCACAAAGCGGATTAGTTCCATTACCAAGACTTGGGACATTTTTTGAATCCATGCGACTATTTTCATCTGCTGCTGGGCACAAAATTCGTTCATTTTTCTCTCAAAAGACTCATCCATTTTGGATAGGTCACCAATTTTGGAAATATTGAAACAGGAATCTATCCACTAGTAAAATTTGGGGACTACTAACAATTTCATCACGTTGCAGAAATTCGTCGAAATCTCTGAACTCGTGCATTTCACTTTTCTACTTCTTTTACAGAAAGGGAAAACGTTAACCATTTGTTTCACGATGATTACACATCGCATGAGTTTTTCATAGGATAATTTTAGCCTGAACAATTGCGAAGCGTGGCTTCTTTCTTCTTGTACTTTTGCGGAAATAAATTAAATGACGGCGGTGGCATTTAGTCTCCATTTATGCTCAAAATTTTTCAAAATATTATTTCCTCTACACCACTTCGCATGAACTCAGGAATTTGCTCGAGAATGCTCCTTCTGAATATTTATTATTTAAGGCTGAATTCTGATTCGTTTATATATATAAGGGTCACATTTGGGATGTGATGTCCATTACTTTAAGAAATGTGTAGAATTTGTCCTACCTTCCAGAACCAATCTTAACTGAACAAATTGTGGTAGCTTTTGCTATATTCTGTCAGACAGTTTAATTTTTGCGAATATTTTGTGACCAATTAAATCTGGTAGGCCAAATTTTGTCGTTCAAAATCCATCCTCCCATCACACTTGTCCTTTCGAAGTCTTCTCCAGAGGACTGTTCACTCGTCGTCCACCTAAAGATGCTTTTGTATGCGTGCCGGTCAGTGTCGCCCACACTGCTGTCTGCACTGTTTGTCGTGGACGGCAGTGCGCTTTCACGAAATCCTTGCGCAGCTCCTGCGGCTCTACTCTAAATGTAACACTCCGGAACACTGTTTCCCATGAATTGAATGGGACCGACCGAGTCTATTGTGTGAATTGAATTTGTAAAAAGAAAACATCGCTTTTCAGGATGCCAGAAGCGGAAGAACCGTTGTACACTACGCTATCGAGACCATGGATCCACAGATTATTGAAGTGATCGCGTTAACTATTCGATTTGCAAAATTCTATGTTGATGATAGTGCAGTTTCTAAACGCAGCTCTTCCAGGTCCTGAAAAACAATGTTGAAGAGGAATCGTGGACCGAGCTGGTAAATCTGGCCGACTTCAATCAGGAGAAGCCAATGGACATGTTCAAAGCAGGAAGATCTTTGTCTCAGAACGAGTCCGCCAGGTACTGTTCTGAAGTGTGGCTGCTGTTCTCCATACTTACTATATGCTATAAAAATTACCATTTGTCTAAGTAGTGCTTTTCAGGTCAGAAATTTTCATGACTCTGCTAATTAGCGGAGCCCGAATACAAACTACACAATAAAGGTGGCGGAAGAAGACAGCTTGTACATGCTGCTTATTTAATCGACTGTATTCGAATGGATCTCATTTCTTATTCTAGTTGGTGTTATGTGGACTGTCTAATCACATGCGAATTTTACGTACCTACATAGTGGGACCGGTTTTGTTATCTTACATGGAGTGGGGTGCTATACATGGGAGGGGCGGGGCGTCGGAGCTCTCCGATTGGTCAGTTGACGCCCCATCCTTTCCATCTAGAGCGCTTCGTATCCTTCTTTACACACCTAGAAGCGTTGTGAACATTTTCGTTTTCGTGATGTATTTAGAACTGAAATATGTAATCAGTATTTCTTGGTCCATGTGAGAAAAATCATGTTAGATTCGAAAAAGTTGTCTTTGATTACCTGGTAAAGCGTATACTATACGGATCAACGACCTCGTTTGGCTGGTACAAATGTTTTACCAAAAACAACTCCACGTAAACTCTGTGCGATTTTTACGTACATACTTTCGTAGTGGATGAACTGTATTTATCTGTGGAATTCTAGAATAAATCTGCTGTTAGTTGTTGACTACCACATACCATGCTTTATAACTATTTGTAATGATTTTTATGTAATTAAATGAATTCTCTACTGTCATTTCCCGCATTGGTTCACTGTAACCTGAGCTAGTATTCAAGAAACTATAACCGGGTGAAATCAAAGGCCACGGGAAGGATGGATAATCTCATACCCATGGGTATAACCAGACAACATCACGTATAGTAAATATGATGAACACTGTAGTGTTTGGCACACATCACATTTACACTGTAGTCGTTAGGATGACCATTCACTCCAGGTAACCATTGTTGGTTAGCTTGGATAGCCTTTGATGAAGCCCAGCCTACAGCAACGATTATGCTTATAGGTAACAAAGTTTTCTAATCCCTTAGCTAGAGAAGGGAAGAAGCGGAAAGTTGACAGTTAATTACTTCACTCAACTGATGTTTCAGTGAGGGACACAAATGTTCAAAAACATTCCGTCTAACCGAGAAGAGGACGTCCTACCCTCAACATTCTGGCCATCCATACAGTTCGAACTGATTATGGGAGATGTCACTACAAATAGCTACCTGTAGAGTTCGTGGCTTTGTGAGGACGATTTCATGATTATCTGCTAACTACTCAGACAATAAAAGCGTGCGGCCCGCGTGCAATGGACGTCAAGCGTGCGATCGGACACCGTTCACGCCGATGGCACGCTGATAATATGTGATAGTATGGGTACGCGGGCCGCACGCTCACCTAATCGAGAAGTTTCCATGTTGATGCTGCGCGATCGGCGTGCTTCAAATCAGCGAGCGGCGTATATTCAGCGTGCCATCGGCGTGACCGGTGTCCGATGGCACGCAGTTATTATCTGAGTATATAATTCTTGTGACTCCGTCCCCGCAGAACGTCCGAGGGTTGGGGAAGTTAGAAAATACAAACGCTGTTGAGACAGTTTTGAACGTGCCTTTATCTATCTGGACTGGGATTCACGAAACGATAACCAAGCAAACCTACGACGGTTAGCCTGACTGATTACCTTTCCGGAAACCGCTATAAGGCCGATTTCGGACAATTCGTAATCTGAACCGTTATCCGGGTCCTGGAAAACTCCGTATCTGCTCATTCCTGATCACGACTGTCCCAAAGGCAAGTCTGAAAGCGCCATTACACTCAATGGGCACATGTCCTCTGATGGCAGTAGCATTTATTTAGGCTCCAAGCTCCGAGAAGAAGCAAATGGTATAGATATGGACAAGTGTACAAGCGCATGCTCGCATAGCTGCGCGTAATGAGGTTATTTCTCGTTTCATACTACGGAGCTCTATTTTGTTGTGGCCAACAAAGAGGGTGAGCTTCCAGGTTCGAGGTAAGAGATGCGCCTCCTAAACAGATCGGGTTACCAGGTGAGCTCCGTCGATGCTACAATTTTTGTGTGTGGATGCTCCATATGGTGGATGCCTCATACATAGTGTCCTCATTAAGCGCAATCAAAAACTCTTTTGTAGATAAGAGGCCCCCGTGCACATCAAAAGTACCGCACCTATCCCACTTTTTCTCCCCCGAACTCTCGAATCAAAATTCTCGCTGAAACTTTATCTAGGGGAGTTAGTTGACATGCTGACATCGAACATCACACTTTTTTTGCACCCTGACCGTCACTTTGTGGAGATATGGTAGACATACGGTAGGTACGGTACATCACAGAATCTTCCAAAACTTCATAGAGAAGGGTGACTTCATGTATCGACCGCGACTGTCAAATCCATTTTGTACCGTAACCTTGTTTTTTAGGGTTGTGTTTGCATTACTTCACAAAATTGGAGGACATCCCGTTACGATGAGAAAATTTCAAAAACGATGTTAATAGTTGAGATCAGCACATAGAATAACCCATGTATGCGAGGTCTACGCAGATTTTGCGAGATACCATATGTACCTCTACCGTAACTTTGCAAAAACAGTGTTAAGGGACAAAATGAGTATGATATTCGTAATCAGCACGCCGAATAACCCTCGTAGACAGACCTTCAACGAAGATTTTGATTTTGAGATTTTGACGCAGAAAAGCGGAACAGCGCTAAATTACCAAAGAGGAAAATCTTGACCCCATCCTCCATTATCGGACCCTTATCACACGTGCACATCAGGCCCCGGGAAGACAGTGTGTAGGAGGCCGCTATTCCCGGTCTTTCCTGGAGGAAGACAGTTCAGCTTTGATGTAAGATGATTAGTAAGGTGCTGAAGTGAGTTCGCGCATCCTTTGAACTGTATTTGGCTGTTTCTCCTTTCCCCCCAAGTTCAAAAGAGCAAAACGGCCCGACGCTGCGTGCGAGAGGCAAGTGTCGGGAGACGCTATACTCACCCCAATTGTCAGCGTCTAACCTATAAGCGGCCCAAAATTGCTTAACACCGATCAAGGAGTGATGACCGTCCGGATGCCCTCAGGAAGAAGACAGCTTGTTGCACCGGTTCCGCACTAAACGAGACCTAATATATGCGTGAATCCCTTATAGGTCGATGTCACATGTACGCATGCTTTGCTAAGACTACTAGCATAGTCCTCGAAGAGCGTAACGTTTTCACATTGATTATGGTGAGTACCAATTGTGCACCACCGAGAGAGCCAGCGAAGGTGTTATTCCTGGAGAGGACGGTGCGGCCGAGCTCCGCGATTCGTCAATTCGACGGAACGGCCAATCGCGAATACCGACCGCACATCACTTTCTTGGTACAATGATCCACACCCCGCCAGCGAGATGCCAGTTAATACGTGTGTCGTCACGACCATATACCTCGAGAAGCATACCAGCTCCGCAGCTGGTTTCTGATCTGTGGCAAATGTATGGTGGAACAAGGCTGACGACGGATGTCGCCTTTTTGTCCATCGTTACAGTTATGGTGTCACTAGCACCTTTGTAGGTGCAAATAAAAATCACCTTACTCTCACAAATATCATCCAATTTGCGGATGTTATCGACTCCTGTACCTCCGAGCTGTCTAGTGAACAGATTAAGGAAGCTTCAAGAATGAAGATAATATGAACGGTAATAGATAGGCCGAACTGCACCGCTTCTCTGTGCCTCTGCAAAAAAAAAGTAGTACGGCAGCCTAATAGGCACGTCCGTGACTTTGTGTGCAATTACGGCTGCAGCACGGTGTCAGCCGACTGATCAGTTGTTCGATCGATGGGAGGACGCCGCAGGATGCGTGTAGCGGAAAACTACTAACTGACGGTAGCAAAATGGAAGGAATGACACCACAGATATATTAGAACCTACACAGAAAAGTATAAAAATCAGATCGAACCAGCTAATCAGACGGCCGATACCGCGCCGCAGCGGTAATCGCAGACAAAGTTTCGGACGCATTTCCCAAGCTACCAGACTAGACAACATGAGTAATGACTTCACAGAATTAGCAATAAACTGAGAGGGAATGCTAGCCTTTTGAGATCTTCATTCTTTTACATTCCGTCTTCGAATGACGTAGAGGAGTGGGATGCTGCTGTTGTCCCAGCTCACAAAAATGAATGTGACCTGCAAACCCAAGGATTTCAGATGGTTTAGAAATGAAACTGCTAAATACGCTACCCCTCAGGGCAAGCCAAGCCCCTCTTGATATTCCGTTGATTCCCTTCCGTTATTCCAACAAAATATAGTAAGCCCTTCCACTGGTGGTCCGAGGGAGACCATCATGGAGTTGGGTGGGGTGAAGGGGGAGGAGATAGATGATGCGTAAGCAGATGCTTCATCACCTCAGTGGGAGTGAACCCTAAACGGGTAGAAGGCTTGGTCGATACGGGTTACACTCAACCGTACGCGCTCAACAAAAATTTAGAAAGCGAGAATCGGATTTTTAAATCCTAATGGTAAGTAAAAGGGGGACAAATGAAACGACCCCTAAGCTGTGCTTCAGCAAAGCCAACATTCCAAAAGAAACACCTCCACACCGGAATCTTCATTAAGAGAATGCAGTTGGGCACTAGGGCTCATCAGTCGCCCGTTGTGCGGTGGTATTCGATAGTGAATGTGGCCCTAAAGAGGGCCGTTGGGTCAAAAACTTCCAAAAAAATCGAATCTACTTCGTTCGATCCGCTCATCCTTTGCGAGTAGATGGGACCACGCCACCTTCTCTGAAAGTGGCGCCCACAGTGAGCTCATTCAGGTCCTCATCCAACCTTACTGCAATAAATATATGTCGCGGTTCGATGCGTTTTTTCTTCGCATCTTTCGCTGCGTAGCCTGACACCTCTAGGACTTCTGCGACGAGGTATTCGAGAACGGCCGCGCAGAATATTGAAGCTTTCAGTCCAACACGTCGTCCGAAGAGTCGCCCTCGCATTTGACGATGTACGCGTGGCACAGGAAACACGAGCCCAGCTCGCCGAGTGCGAGCACTGCCAACGAGCTCAGGCTCTCGGTTCCAGACAGACATGTCGCCTTCCAATTCGAGCTTAACAGTGAAGCTCCACAGAGCTTCCGCTTTTATAGTGCAAGCGCGTTTGTGCCCCGCCCCCAAAAGGCGGGGCAACCTACCGCGTAGGCGGGGCATCCTCCATTCACCGCCGATCCTGAGAGTTCTTTTCGCTAAAGCTGTATTTATTTTGCTTTGGAGTTCGATCCGATCGGAAAATGAAAGGAACGTATCGATCCTGGTCGGAGTCCGACGAAGATGCCTGTCTTTACTTGATCGGAACGATTTCCTGCGAATCGGCATCCGAGTCCGACTTCTATTCAGGCCACTGTTGGCTACAAACCGACGTCGGACTCCGACGGATCAATCCATTCAAACACATCTGGCCGATTTTTTCGTTGTTTTCGCTCCACTTTAGCCTTTTAGTGTGTATTTTGTCTCTTCTCACTGGAAATTGCCTGATCTGCAGAGAAAACGTGTGGAATTCATCAACCGAAACATGCGATGAGAATTCGCGTAATTTTCGAACTACAAACAAAGCAACGACGCGTCGTTCCGATTTCGTACCTGACTGTCGCAGCTCACCTCCGATGCAAGTCGGAGTTCGACATAGTATAAATACAGCTTTAGCTCACAGAACTCAGGTAGGGCGCAGAAGACCATTAAGAGCCAGAATGCACCAATATAATCAGCGCTTCAAAAGTCCTTGAAATCGAAACAAAGAAAGCTGCGACGAGCGTGAAGCAAAAGGTCATTAAAATCAAAGAAGATACTATTAACTCGTCGTTAAACCTGGCATAAAGAACAGCTAAAATCGCCCGAGGTTCACCCTCTCATGTTACAACCTTTTGACTTATCCAGGAGCGCAATGAATGCATCAAGAGACTATCACATATGCTAAAGCTATAGTCTGTTGAATTCCAGCATGCACTGCAGAAATCGAACGCCGCGACGTGGCAAGTGAGGCCGATTAGCTCTATGTTTGATCTCAGCAGATAATCGGTCTCAAGTGTTCCGCCGAAGTCTCCGACTGGGGCGCGATTACAATGCGTGCTCCGAGTGAAGAGACTGTAGTTTGCTCAGACAGCGTTTGGAGCGCCGGCGAACCCGCCCACTTTTGGCCGATGCAGGCTTCCGGCAGGTAGTCGCGGGGGAGCAGGAATACTTGCTGAAGGTGCGCATGGAGCAAGAGAACCTGCTGTGAGCGCGCACGAGGTAGAGTATATGCACCTTGTTTTTTTTCTCCACTGCCACGTGGCAACCGAAGGGTATATAAGCCGGCAGACGGCTGTGAAAGCTTAGTCTTGTCTCCGCTCTGGTGGAGACATGATGAGTCCTACGGGACTTGTCTGGCCAACTGAGGCCCGGTTGAAACCGTGGTCCGATGTACCTTTTGGCCAGACAAGATGCATGGGATGCGCTCGCGTGCCGAGGCGGCGCGTACGGAAAATTCCGTTCCGCCGCAGATGTTCGGCTCGTCGAGCGCTGGCACCGGGAGCACACACGTGCCCGGCGAGCTCATATTTGTACTACTTTTGTAGTCACCGGTTGCAATAGAACATGACCTGCCTTAATCCTGCCATCCCCGTGGCAGGATCATGGCAGGTCGAACGCAGGATAAGGCGCGACAAACGGCGGAATAGGCGCGACAACTCCGCCCACTTTTGCGTTTGTCCCGCAGGCGTCATGCCGCGTGAAACGGTGAGGGCCGGCGCTCCAAACTCCCGAATGTCTGAGTGTGTGATTCCTAACATACTGGATTTTACCCTCTGCAGCTGTCCCATGTTTTTCGCAAGTAACGACGCTTTCAGCAGGCAACAACAACTTCTGAAGTTTTTGTTTGCTGAAATGATTTTGTCGTCTGATCTTTGCTGTCGAATGACAACTTTCGTCGCCCGCCCCCTTTCGTCTGCATGACGTCGCGACAGCAAAAGTCAGAAAGGCCTTAATTGCGGTTGATAAGGAATGGATTAGGAAGTCTGTCTGTACCGAAGAAATCAAAGAACCATCATCCAACTGTCTGTAGGGTTCCAGAAATTTCTTTCATACCCTATGGCACAGTTGTACGTCAGCGGACCGTCTACAGACACTTACCACCCGAACGCGTCGCGTCAGGGTGTTTTGCCTTCTTTGAATATGGGAAAAACATCCGGAGGTGGTCTGACTCATTCGGCACTATTCGACTAGTTCTGCCCCAATATTTCGAGAAATTTTTTTTTCGCTCAAACTTCGCATGGGGGGATATTTGAGGTGGTGAACACGAATATCGTATCCATTTTGTACCGTAATCCCATTTTTGTAGGGCTACGGTAGATATAGCGTAGGTACGGCATCTCACAGAATCCTCTCAACTTCTGCGTAGAGAGGCTATTTTAGGTGCCGATTATCAACATTATTTTGCATGCCACCTTCGTTTTCTCGCCGAAATAGACAATTTCTCTAAATTTCTTACCGTATACATACTCTATCCCTACGAAAACGGGATTACGGCACAAAACTGATATGATATTCGTGATCGGCGCCGAAAACAACCCCTCTATGCAACATGTGAGAGGATTCTATGAGAGACCGTACATACAGGGTGGGCCAAAATTATGGGTACCAGATAAATTTTACCTCCTGAACGAAGAGGTTGTAAGCTCGGGAAGGTCTCTAAGAGGGAATGTTAGCTACTCTTACGGCGACAACAATCTACATTTGATCTCGAAAGTTACTTCTTGATATAGGGCCTTCAGACTTACCAGGCATTTGTTGCCTGCGACACGCAAGTAATAGTCACTACCAATCTCGAGTTTTTGTTAAAAGCTCCCGCTGCCCACCAGATATAGTAATCTGGTGAGCGGATGCCGAAGGAATTGGTAGACCACTGACTGAAGTTGACGATCTGAAAAAAATTTTGCCATCACCATTCACGGACCTTCTTGTGGGCTTCACGACCGGGTGGAACTTGTTCTCATTTAAGGAGTCCCTCTTTAATTGTTTCCTCACAGTTGCCCTCATTGATTGCTTGATAATATTCGTTTCACGAGGGATGTGATGGAAACGGCTCATCGTCACGCGCCGCCCACACCCAGTTTCTTTGCGATATTGGTACAATTTTTTGAGGAACGGTATCTTCCGTGGGTGAAACTAATGCTTTCTGTTACCAGGGCTTCGACACATTGTACCACTTTGTCGATGAAGTTTTGCACCTTTTTGAAATGGTACTACTCTTGCACGTCCAAACGTTGTTGTGGTGCTAAGTGAAAGTGAGGGAACGATGGGTCTATAATTGGGCAATGACTGAAACTGACAGATGAGATGAAATGAGCAGAAAATAGGAGATTTGGACTATAGGAAAAAAATAACAAATGTCGAAAGGACCTTGAAACTTGCCAGTAATTGAACAAACTCACAGCGCGCGGGCAGTACTCATAACTTTGGCCCACCCTGTACAATATACCTACCGTAACCCAACAAAAACGGAGTTACGGTACAAAACGGATACGATTTTCTTGTTCAGCACATCAGATAACCCCCACAGGCGAAGTTTGTTCGAAGATGTTTACTTTGAAATTTTGGGGGCAGACCTAGCCAAATAGTGTCAGGTTTTGTCTTGGGGTGGGGGAAGAGAGGGGGAGGGGGTGAGGGTGCTGAAGCTTTGCTTCACGTGTCTTTTGTGGAGTTTCTTCTGATAAACATTCTAGTACCGAGTGACTATTATGGATAGTCGAAATGAACCTTGAAAGGGAAAGGCACCGCTCTCGGTGAGCTACTAAGTCACCAATTTCAACGTTGTTTATGGCCAAACAATAGCCGATGTTTTTGACAATTACACGTTTTACAAATTGATGATGGTTTCGAGGTTATTGCCTGACTTGACTTTGTCAGACGACCCCAGAAAACATGAGCAAGGGCATCTCTTTTTAGGCATATACAAGCCTGTATTATTCTCTCCTACCTTACTACAAGATTGTAAACCTCTGATGACGTAAAATGGGGTAGATCGAGTAGTACTTCTTGGAATGGAGGCTATGATCTGTTGAGAACGTGCGAGATGAAGCTACCATATTTGGCCTTATCCGCACCGTTATCCAGCGCCAAAACCCCGGATAACGGATAGGCCAAAATATACGGATAACGGCAAAAGGAACATTCCGCTCATCCCTGTACACAATGGGTAGGATGCTCGCGTGCAGCACCTCAAGGAACCCCTCCATAAAATCTGGTGGGATTCTGTGAGGTATCACATCTACCGTGTATTTACCATAACCTTACGAAAATGTGGGCACCACCCCACATTAGATCCCAAAAATTTTCAAGAAAATTTTTTCGCCAAAACTTTGTACAGGGAGGTTATTTAAGGTGCTGAACACGAATATCGTAGTCATTTTGTACCGTAACCCCATTTTGTAGAGTTACGGTAGGTACACGGTAGAGAAGGTATCTCACAGAATCCTCTCAAATTTTGCACAATGGGATTGTTCTAGGCACTGATCACGAATATCAACATTATTTTGCGTGACAGCTTCGTTTTCCACCCAAAAACCTATGAAAATGGGGTTACGATGCAAAATAGACACGATTTTCATGTTCAGCACCTCAAATAATCCACCTGTGTAAAATTTGGACTGATTCCATGAGCTACCGTGTCTACAGTAATCCCCCCGTAATCCTATAAAAGTGGGGTATGGTAAAAATGAATGCGATATTCGTGGTCAGCACCGCAAACTACCCCCCCCCCAACCTATACAGTTTCGGCAAAAGAAAAATTTTTCTGAAATTTTGAGGCCCTAATGTGGAATAGTGCCAGAATCTCTTCACCACATCCAAACACAACTGTGTGTACACTTCGAAAGAGATCTGAACGTAGAGCAAAACTAGAAGAAAAAGATCGATACAATCGGCGACAAAATGAAGAATAAGTATGCTGTTCCAGATCAACTCCAGCCACTTCTCTGTGGTTGACATCATCTTGGCGAGAATGACAGCATCTCGCAACAACTGAGACCATCTTCCCGTAGTTGACAGCATCTTGGGCCATCATCTTGCCGCAGTTCACAGCATGTCGGACCATCATCTTGTCGTAGTTCACAGCATCTCGGACCAACATCTTGTCGTAGTTCACAGCATGTCGGACCATCATCTTGTCGTAGTTCACAGCATCTCAGACCAACATCTTGTCGTAGTTCACAGCATGTCGGACCATCATCTTTCCGTAGATGACACCATCTCGGACCGTATTACTGATCGAACTGCGTAAGAAATCTCGAGGCCTCCTTACTGACGGGGCAGAACTTACTTTACCCATGGTTTACACCGCCTCTGACTGGTCCTCCACGTCTTCGATATTGTGCGAGCTCCAAAATCCTGGGATAGCCTTACTTGCTAGTAAGCAATTAGCCCCCTCTCACGCAACGCTTATATAGCGCTCGCCCGGGTCCTCCCGTTGCGCCCCCAGCTTTGTCGCCGGCGCCGCCACAACCCAGCGCGCCCATCCCGCGGCGGCTTCAATTTAGGCTCCGCCTCTCGCGGCGGTCGCCACATTTGCGGCACTCATTGCGGCTTCACCGCGAAGTACAGGCGTTCCAGCTGGCAGTGAGCATCGTGCAACAGGCTGTTGTGTCGTCTCAACAGCTCGAAGGCTATGTGCGAGCCATTTTTAGCCGTTCGTCCGACTTGGTTGACATTTGTGAGGACATTCACCCACTTTCGAGTGCCCTGTAGGAGCGACTCTACCATAAAAAGTTTGATGCAATGCAACACTTCCTGTGTGTATGATGTTTTCACAGCTGAGATAATGTGCGAGTAAACGCTGTTCCATTCTAGGGGGATCCAGTGCCGATTTGCCGAATTCAAACAGATGGAACACTTGGTCAGCACCGGCGAAGACCGAACCATAAAGCGTGTGAAGGCAGCAGCAACTCCAGCTTCCACTACGCGCGTGCCATTATTTAAATTTATGATGAACTTTAGAAAAAACCAGTTTTCAAGGCTCTAGAGGTGGATGTCCTCCAGAATCTTGAAAGAATGTCCTCTAGAGCCTTGAAAGCCTTTTAGGAATGGAACGTCGCTCCTATTTGTCCGCAACTCGTCCATGCTCTTAAAGAATACGAAAACACCGGAAACCGCAAATATATGGCACGAAGAACATAATTCCTAGACCTTCTATGTACAAATTGAGAGACAAAAAGCGTTAAAAGGCCAAAAAAGCGCAACACAAGACAAGAACGGCAGAAATCCAGTGACCCTCATTCTAGCACAAACTCAGATTTCTGTTTTCAAATCTAAATCGAAAGGAAAAGGTTCATGCGAGCAGCGATGGTGCTTATCAACAAAGTCACTTTCGTTGCTCGCATTTCTTCTAGCTCTTCTTCCCCTTCTTGGATATGGACTTTCTATTATTGGTCTATTAAATCTTCGAATTTATGTACTTCCATTTCACAGTCCGGCCTGATCAGGTTCAGCGTGTTCCAAAAAGGTATGGGCTCACCATGAAAATATAATCTGCTCTTCATGAGAACTATATAGGCGGCATAGAAAGGTATGCATATTGGGATACTGCTATGAGGAGAAGACCGAGCCGTTTTTGCCAAGTCGTGCACATTCTAACTTGTTAGATGCAGTGATTTTCAACATGTTAGAACATCCACAGTAATGATCTGGAAGTACGTGGAACACATACATTTGATAAGTACGATACGACACTCAATTCTCCAGAGAACGGAGAGTACTGCTAGCACTCAATGTGTTCCAAGTGAATGCGTCCAGTAGAAATTCAGACATCTAGAACCAAGGTTCTTCTATGAGTACTATCCACAAATGAGAAGGAACAAATAAAACAACAAGCAAGTTCTGCTTTGACGAGATGAGTACACACTCCAAAATGAACGTAGAAACACAAGTAGAAAAGAATTTCGAAATGTCCGAGTGGTGGGAATCATTGCGTTTGAGAGCAGGGCGCGGTCCCGAACAGAAAACCTGCACCAGTATATTGCCGTCGTTTCTCAGCTGATGAGGAGACGGTGCTTTGTTGCAATTTTTTTTGGTGGCGTTGTAGTAAATATATTTCCTCGTGTTGTCTGTGTATTTTCTTTTAGTTTTTAGACCAATATGTTTCGATTCAACGGGGGAAAGGGATTTGAGGGGAGGAGACACCCTTGTTTAGGCTCAAGCTTAGGCTTAAGCTTATGTTTACGCTTCCAGGCAGAAGCCTACGACTACTTATAGGGTGGCCCACCCCAACTCCAACTTCTTCCTCGTTACCGTTAATTCTGTTTTGCGCAGGAAGCTCATTTAGTTGGTCTGGTGTTTATCTATTCTTCTTTTCTTTCTGTTTCTCCTTTTTTATGGAAGAAACTCGACATATATTATTTCATTAGTAAACGGTGATGAATGCATCAGTCTCGTGGTACGGCTTCTTTTTCTTTACCATTGAATCGAATATTTGATATTCTGTTCACGATTATAAACATTTCTTTGCAGCACATTCTCACTTTCCTGACAGAATTCTCATTTTCTGCTGGTTCCATATAGCAACCCTATTGCAATTGTACAAAAACGGCGTTACGGTACAACATGAGTATGGTTTTCATGGTCAGCCCATCAAATAAACCCAGTGAGAGAGTTTGGGTTGAATTTTGATTTTGAGATCTATGGGGAAGAAGAACCTGTATAGTGCCGTGTACATACTGTTCTACGTTACTCCAGGACGAAATATCCATGAACACCAAACAGGCCTTCTGCATCAGTCTTCAAACGACGGAGCTTGTTTTTGACAGATTCCTCATGAAAATTCCATTCGTTGGCCCAAAATCACCGCACCCCAACTTGTCCCCTCTAAATATTAACTAAGTAATAATAATCGTCAATGAACGTCGATGAGTGCGTTTTTTCAAGGACTCGAGAAGCGAGAAGCGCGACAACGCCATTGACGCTGGAATCGCCGCCGTAATACCAAATTATAGAGTTTTCTTGTTCATATCTCATTCCTTTTTACAGTTGAAGTCTCATTCAGTGCAAAAATCGAGGACGTATCAGATAACGTTTCCATAAAAATTCATATTCTATGAAGATTGCGGATAAATTGGTCTATTCAGTACCACTCAATTCCCTTAGAAACACTTGGAAACGATTGGTTTGTAAGCCTTTGTATGATTTAATTCGAAGGATTTTGATGCACAATGTGTTCCTTGGACCGGATTTAAGTTTTTACTTCTATCCCTTGTTCGACTTTCAATTATCATATTATCGATTTCTCTGAAGCTATGGCTAAGGTGCCAGTTGTCCTTTGCTTTTGTATAGATATCATTACGTGGCGCTTAGTGGATTTTCTTTTCTTTCTTAACGTATACCGTTTTTGTAGTAATTGTTGTTGTTTTCTATGACATCGTGAACTCTGAAGAGTTAGTGTGTAGTCGTATTTCAGTTTTCACTTTTGTTTTCAGGCATGTTGCAGTGCGGCGTTCTAGGTGCCGCGCACCTGCCTATCATTTTTGGGGTCCTGTTTTCGATAAATTTAGGTATGCTGCATTCTTCACAATTGTTTACTCACAATTACTTTTTTGCTTTGGCAAACATGTTTGACTGCTGCTCTGGTATAAGAGCACGAATTAACTTTTTTCTATCCAACCGTTGTGCCTGGAATGGTAGCT
>KN727098.1:0-30345 GCA_000816745.1 Ancylostoma duodenale
TGAATTTGAGATGAATTAGGCTGTCTTCGCTAAATGGTACGCATTTCTTGCTGAAAAATCATTTGTCTTCTTCATTAACGACTATTTAAGTCACTTTTTTAGTGCTACCTTCTTTTCCTGAAAGAACCCTAGTATGTAGGTACTTAGTAGCCCATTTCTGAATCCGACTGGACTTAGTACTCCCCAACCGACGCTGACCACCTAGCGTTGTGCCCTGAAGTGGAGAATACCAAAAAACAGTTGTCGCTATGTTCGCGATTACATGCATTTTAATTGAAAATTCCCACCAAATGATGCGTGCGTCATTTTGTGGAAAGCTTCAAAATAACAGTTTCGCATTAATTCAGAGATACTCAAGGTTCAGCAAAGACTGTATGGTACGTAGAAGTAGAAGAAACGTGACCACGAAGGTGAGAGCGTGAACAGATCAGTAGATACTTTTGCAATGAGACCGATTCGAATGTTTCAGTAAATGAGAGAACATGTGAAATTACTTACAAGATACGTCAATCCTCAATGATGCGTGGCTGGTTCCAATAGAATTTGATGCCTGACATGTGTACTCGGTTCGATGATCTTCCATTTTAAGGGTTTCGAGAAAAAACGTCTGAAGAAGTGAGAAATTACGTTCAAAGATATACACTGAAAACCATTAGTATAATGGAAAACTCACGTCTGTCGTATGGGGGAGAAGTTGGTTCCCATTCTTATACCATGATATTCGAATGTTATCGAGAGGCTTAGCGTCGACATTGCAAGCAAGAAGGGCTGATCCGCCTTCGCGTAATTGTTGCTGCGAAGCCAGTGTGAGGTTCACCCTCGGAGCGTATTGCAGGATAAGCTTCAGAGAGTCAGACTCACTCTGGAAAGCACCTTGATGTCCATACTGTCACCGTAACTAAGATGATCTGCACGGGGTGGGGAGAGAAGAGAAATAAGGAAAATTTCTGAGGATATCATGTCAACGAAGTTACATAAATTCTTTGTGGATTGGTCAGTCGTGAGAGATTCCTAGTGTCGGTTGGAAGAATCAGTTATTGAACACATATGCGCTGTTTCTACATTCGTACTGGTACGGTGACCCATATGGGTATTGAGAAGATTGTAAGAGAGGAGAACCCCTTTCGTGATCACACACCTCTCATGCAGGAAACTTCTGTAAAATTAGATATCAATACATGTCGAACGAACGCACCCCATCGCTGTTGAATGTTTCAGCGAGTGCTCCCCTTCCCCCCCCCCCCCCCCTTCCGTTATTCCGTCTTCTCTCCTTTGAAGTTCGCAAATCATTCTACTACATATGCTTGTACGGTAAGCGAAGGTCTCTCTTGATAGTCTCTAGGTACTGGTACTAATGCTCCGAGAAGATTGAAAGGGTGCATAGGTACACATATGTACGTATGTACAGGGTGCGCCAAATCTTCGGAAAGTCATTTCCCTCAATCTGAAAACGCGGGGACAAGTTAGCTGAAAAAAACCTAGTGGTGATTATCTGCTCACAGTTTAGTTGCTAACATAAATACTATTTTTAAATTCAAAGTTCCCTCTTCTGGTAGCGACAGAGATTTGCCAAAGCGGAGGTGTGAAGCCAACTCAGACCCACAGTTATTCCTTCGCATCAATCCTCTTATTATATTCGAAAGACTTCAAACATCCTGTGGGATGTAAAGGGAGCCCTTTACTATAGAATTCAGGAGAAACTTTGGAAGAATTAAGAAACGAAAAGAGCATAGCCAGAACGATCGTTCGCCTTGCTTCTTGCTGTGGTCCGCGCAGACGCAGAAATCACGCTATATGTGATAGTTACTTTCGCCCATTTTAGCTCAACTTTCTGTCTGTTTTTTTTTTGGTACAGACCTATTTTTTGCTCTTTTCAGGCAACCGCACGCTAATTTAATTTGGAATTTAGGGAATATTGAAAATATCGTCTGAATTGAGCATCCTTCTCTATGGCAATAGCGAGATGAATAGTAACTTAACATGGTACTACACCTGTCTCGAAAAATGTTAGTGTTTCTTGCGCTCACAGAAACCCGGGTTTTGTTCTGGATTTTTGGAGAAAGCCTGAGATCAATTCCTATGTGCGCACCAGAAGGATCCTAGCAATCGAAAATAAGATTTATGTTCGTAAGTGAACCGCAAACAGATATTGACTATCATATTTATCAAGTTTTATTCCTTCTAACTTTAGCGAATGACTATTTCGGTCCAAAGACTTTCGGCACACCCCGTACTTATGTACTCGTTGTTAACATTAGCCCTTGTGAGTCACAGCTTCAATTTTCGCTGTTTATTTTCGTGAGGTTTCCTATATTTTTGGACAGCGCTTTTCTCTACAAAACCTTCCATGATCCTTCTGATTTGAAACACTAACTTTCTTACTTTTCAGACTCATGAAATGAAATCCCAATTAATGAAAACAATCCCAGTTGATGAAACCAACCCCTTCTATCCGCATTCAGTCATGGATGAAATGCTTTCCGAGCTACTCTTAGGAGAAAGGTAGGTGAAATGTAAACTCGAAAAATCCTTTCAGTCGAATTCTCAGACGGATGTTTTGGCGAAACAAAAATAAGAACCCTAGCGTTATAACGCAAACAGTAACTGGACTATTTAGTTCAAGGCGATTTTAACCGTTCATCTCAACAGTCCAATTCAATGGTTCATGTAAACTTCTTCTAATATGCATGTCGAACATGTGATTTTACCACGTCCAGGCCTTCAGATGGAATGAGAATGCCCCCAGAGAACGAGCAAAGGTGCCTCTTTAAAACGCAAAATAACTACTGCCAAGTTTCTCAGTTGCAACTCTTTCTATGCATGAGACTGAGATTGCATAAGCAGCTTTGAGGGCCTTACAAGCATAAGCTGAACTACGATAGAAGTAAGTATCAGATACGCTTTTCTGTCGAATCAGCGCTGCATTTAATGAGCTTAGAATTTAAGTTCAACTTGATGGTTGGGGTCTACGCAACGAAAACGATCTTATGCAAAAAGAATAGAGCTTTCCAATTGTATAGAAAATGTCGCTGAAAAAGTTGTGAGCATATGAAGAAGTGTGCAACTGAATGTAACCGCAGGTACTTACATAAACATCTAATAGTACGTGAAGATGTGTCTAGGATCATTTGGAGCAACCAAATGCGTAGCATGTGATATCGGTGTAATGGGCAACAACAGATACTCGCCTCCATTCAGATTTATGCGCACTAATTCGTGGTCCGAAAATGTTTCGCTGTTTTGATGAATTAATACCTCCCTTAGAGAAGATGTGACGGAGTGGGATTGCTACATATACATGAAATTCGAAAACCGATAACCTACCTTTCCTGGAAATGTGTCGTGTTGACTGAGGCATAAAATGTACTTCAGGTCATCATCAGGCCGTGGTACGAAGCTAAAAATGAGTGTCATTCACAGATTTCTTGCAATGGAACTTTGTAGCAAATTTTCCATGGTTACTTATGAAGCGTATGGAAATACGTAAAAAAAAGATGTTCAGACTTTCTGGAAGGAATTCGACATTTCTTATTCATTCGATACAATAGAAGCTTTCAGAAGTGAAGGAAGTGGAGGATTTCTTAAACGACTGTGAAAACTAGTTTTAGGTTCTGTTGGCTAAACCGGGCTCAGAAATATGCTGTTTTTTACTCCATTTACAAGTAACAACTATGTATAGGAGAAAAGTGTAGTTTTTGCTAACTAGGCTCTTTCAAAGAGCAGATTAATCCGGATGATATAGTTACTCTGGTTACTCTTTATAGGCTCCCAGATGCACTACAACAAACTTCTGTAGATCAATTCCTGCGTTGAGCATTCTTGCACGGTCATAGGCTATCGCAGCAATTGAAGCCTTACATGTACGTTCAATAGGTGACCAGATGTGACCAGATCTTACCGATTTCGTCTCTGCAGTTCATCAGCGCCACACTCCCTACACTAGATCCTGGACTGTTTTCATGACTGAAACTGAAAAACCCTTCTACTATGTACGTATAATCCGGTCATTAAATACGACCTGCTGACTTGGAAATGTTATGCGATGCATATCAAACAGGTTAAAACAAACAGTGCTGCTGCTAGTGTGCTGATCGGCAACATTTCTCAAGCTCACTTCCTCTGCTCTGCAGTTTTCTCACTTGCTGCAGGTAGTGAGAGACCATTTGTTTACATGCATCCAGACCAGCCATTAACAGTTATACAGGCTATATACAGGCTGTTTCGAATTTTTCTCCCTTCCTTCAACAATATAGCTCTGTTTCTGAGACGTGTCGCTACCACTATATAGATTGGTACTATTTAGACTAGTATTTTTCGAAAAGGAATCGCAGTCATTTTACAAGTGTTTCTTGAAGCGATTCCCCGGTCAAAGGCAGAGCTGAAGCTGTAAGCATCCTTGGCAATATTGAGCCAGAGGATGAGTCCTAAGAAAGAGTAGGCATGAAAATCTCGCCCCGCTTCATCGTAGAAGAATTTTTGTAAAAAATAGAAAAACACGTTTTCAATTTTGAAAAGCCTTTGCTTGGTTGTGGTCATCATTATTAAAACGACCAAAGAATTTCAAGAAATTCGCCATAGGAATTTTCCTTGTTCGTCTTCTCAATTCAGCTTAATTGTGCAAAAAATTGCCATCAGTTTATAATTATCTGATGTCATTCCTGTCACACTTTGCAGTAGGTTTGAAAGATGGTCATTGCAGTCAGAAGGCAGGAAATACCTAAAAGTTCACAGACACCGCATCCTCATGCTCGCTTTTGCGTTGTTCGTGTGATTTTCCGATACGACAGCAAGCGATTCGGCTCGTAGCACCTTCTTCACATTTAATCCAGAGATCGCTAGTGAGTCCACGGCAGAGCTCTGGCTCAACTGCTTTCGTTTTGAAGGAACGCAGACAGGCACTTTTTGAAGCATTTTCTTTGCTTTTTTCTGGAATCCTTAGGAAACGATCCAATCCGTGCCGCTACTCCGAAGCACTACTCTAAGCATTATCTATGGCTGCTATTTCGTCCAAAAAATCGCAGATGCCTCGCTAGAAAAACGCTCGACATGGCCCGTTTTCTGCGCGGCAAAAAAAGGCCGAAATTCACTTCCAAGACCTGGCGTAAATTTCAATACTTCTGCTGGCAAACGGTTCACCACCTCTAATATTCTATAGAAATTTCGGTGTGGTTCTTGCGGAGAGAGGAATTTTGATGTGGTTTCTTCTTGCGGAGTAAGAGCTCCTAGAGAAGGGGAATGCGGTTCCACGTTTCCCTGCTCAAGGAGCTCTTACTCCACAAGCAAAAAAAAGGCCAAACATGACGACATGAAGATGCCATTCTTCAAATTTTTTTCATTTCGCAGTTTCCCTTGCTCTGTACACAACCCGCCGGTTCATAAAATGAATAGTATTATAGTTAGGTGAAGTAGTGGGACAAATAAGGTCGATGAAAAAAAAACGACAATACTTGCACAAACCTTATACAATTTTTAGCGCTTCCTGAAATAGTAAAGGAAGTATTCCGTGAAGGTGCGAAAAAGATTCGCACGAATTTAAGGGAAACTTGTTTTTCATTTGCATACGACACGTAACAGCGCTGCTTCCTGCTGATATATGAGAAGACAAACCTACGGAGCGCACTCTCTGTGACCCCCCGTAAACAACTTAGAACCTGTGATTGTTGCAGGTGCTGAGCAAAAGGCAGGAAATCCCCTCATTACCACGGTTCAGAAGAATTTTCCATACATCAATAAAGGTGGCAACAGACAGTAAAGGTAAAATGGACGCATATGCGCATAACTGAACGTTGTTTGCCACGGCATTTAAAAAAAAGACAAAAAAGCGTAAAAAGGTTTGAAGATTTTTGAGATGAATGGTCTTCTGATGGTATGATGATAAATCGTCACAATTATGGATAAAACGATGAGAGAACGAGGCCATCACATCCCGACCACTGTATGAACTGTAACGCTTAGCCGAATAACCGACCTTATATTGCTGGATACTATGTAGCCGTAGCCATCCTTCTGGATCTCCTCCTCGACATCTGCTTGAAGCGACTCCTGGGTGACTCCGGATGTTTCTAAATTGCCGAGATAAGCGCAAACATCCTTCTTTTCTCGGGTAAAATGCCAGTAGCTTACTGAAGAGGTGAGAAAACTTCACGCGCGTCTCTCCAAGCCATGTGGAAATGTTTCGGCCCTCGGCGTCATTGCTTAAAGCCCATCCGAGGCGCGGTGGAGGTTTCCCTAAACAAAAGGAACCACTTTTTTTGGAAGAGAAGCATTAACTCAGAGTTTTTCTGTGGATCCACGCACCCTTCCTGGATAAGCATGACTGCGTAACGGCCTCTCCAGCAACTGCGTTCATAAAGTGACTTGTCTTCTGGAGTTTCGGAGGTGTCGGTCGAACTTAAATACTTCACATATCTCAAGCGTTCATTGTTGTTCCAGTAGTGTGCTCGCTTTTAGTATATAATCGATTTACGCCGACATTCAGCACATCCCTGGGGAATTTACGCCATTTTTTCGAGCGGCTAACAGCAGAGGTTGGCATTGATGCATGACTGTTTTATCGACGATGTGCATCGCTTAAAGCTAAAACAATTTACTAGCGCTTAATCGGATTCTCCTTGACTCATGCACCGTGTCAACAACTCGTGCGGCGCTTGTTTCATAGTAAGAACGACTCGTTCCCGTCGGAGCGGTCTGGATGCGCCGCTGAGTGAAAACAGCACAGCCAAAGCTAATTTTGGCGAAAGAGGAGGCAAGAACGTACTGAGGACTGTCAGCTTGGCCGGGTTCGAAATGACAGATGGTTCACTGGCTGCTTCATTTATCTGACAAGCATAGACATCGTCATCGCCTACAGTCGTGTTCGTAATCTGAACAACAGGGGAGTAGAATGAAGGACTTGGAAGGCAAAATGAAAAATTTTACCTGCAGGTTATACTCTCCCCTACTTGCGCTACCTATCATAGAGTATCTTGGGAAAAATTTCAACTGGCGATCCACCCCTAGTCCAAATCCGTTCTTCATCCATTGGACAGCACCTTTCTGAAAATTTCGTTGTCGTGAAATTTCAGTTCAGTCTGGTCCAGAACTAGCATACTTCCGTCAACAATGAGGCTCATTCCTACGAGTTTTACAATATTGTCGTGCAGTAGAATAGAAGTCATTACCTGGTTGCTCACTTTGCACCTGAGCACTACAGTTTGTCCTAAAAATACAAAAGATTCCTGTGGCCCCTCCACGATCGTTTGTTCTCCTTCCACGAAAGCCACTAGGCATAGTACTAGAAGGAAGGAGAACATCTGAAAATGTCGCAGTCTTGAAACCATCACTACAATGAAGAAAACCATGTATTAGTTAACGTTTCTATTGAATTCCGATCAGAAAGAGGTAAATACGTCGAAGATTACGCGGCAATGAAGCGATGAAAGCTATAGGATTCCAAAGTATTCGCAAAGAAGATATGTACGTACTGGTTCATCGAATTTTCCTACGTAGCACGGCCGACTTGAAGGGTGGGGCTTAGAGGGTCAAGCCGAGAAGATTACTCTTTTCGGCATTAGCCATTTTCGACACAACTGGCCCGAATTATATCTCCGTTTCATTGATTGTGTAAATGGACGAACGAGTGGACGACGTGTACTACGAAGCATAACGTTCGCGACGTTTTCGTATGTTAATCAGTCGTCATGTGGTGACAAATAACCTAGCAATGTCTCCGGCTCAGCAAGGAATTCCCCTGACTACATGTGTCGGGGGAATTCCCTGCAAAGACGAAGGAGGCTGATTCGAATGTCGACGTCAGTAGATGGGGTCTGCTTCGACTCGTACTTTCACAAAGGAGAAAAGAACAGCAATGATGAATAGCAATAAAACAAAGAGGCAGGCTGTTTATGTAAAATTTTTCAGTTGGAAGAATCCATAACAAACACAGTAAAACAACAGCAGAAGTCCCAGCTAAGCAATATATTTTGCATATTCATGAAAGGCATTGTCGTAGTCATTTCAAGACAAAGAGTGCACTGGTAGTTTTCAGAAGGAGAAAGTGCTAAAATAGAAAGAAGGAGGAAGAGGAGCGCAGTTGCAGAGGTTTGAGGAGAGAGTGTCAATAAAAGTGTCAATAAAACGCAGAAGATTGCATATGTTTGACAAATATTTAATAAGATGATTTCAAACCGTAATTCCGATAGAAAAAAAAACATAGAGAAATGTTGGGATGCAAGCCAAAACAAGAAAATGTGCCAAAGGATTCGACTTATGGAAATGCTCGTCGGCCAATGATAGCACACGTGGTTGACAGATTATCTCATGTCTATGTGTCGTTATGGTGCGGTCATGACAAATCGTTTCCCTCGGTCGGACACAAACTGTGAGGAAAATACAGATTAATCCGCTAGAAGGATCCTACCCGATGAAATGGAAGGCAGACTTTTGTCTGAACCCGTATATATTCCAAATCAAAAGTTATCTGGATGTTTACTCAGAAAGCAGCACAAAGTTGCGACTTGTCACCACTAAATAAGCAAAAAAAACTGCACGGATAATTTCAGTGAGTACTCGAGGTAGATTAGAGCTACGCTTAGGGCTCTATAGGCGTACATAATGAAGAATTCAAGTTGATCGACAAAATATGGAAAAAATCAAAGAATGCAAGGTGAAACAGAGATGAGGAAGCACATCGTTTCAAAAGACAAGTCCGTGGATTTCTCCTTTTGACCGTGGATTTCTCCAAACTTCCTTGAGCACGTACATATATCGAATAGAAACCTCTACCAGTTGCTCATTCTGTTTCTCCACTAATACCCCATTCTAATTGTACAGTATTGTAGCCTAGCTTCCCCATTATGGATATCAAGCTTGAAAATGAATTTCTCCGGAACATTATGCATAGTGGTATATCGTAGAGGGCGTTGTCATAATAATTATGTTCATTTTGCATGACATTATCGATTTTATTGATCACATCGATTCTTTGCCAAGTTTGGGTTAATCTCAGATCTGTCTGAGAACGGGTGTTTTCAGATTTACTGACATCGAATGTGCAGGGTGCGCCAGAAATCTTTGGACAAGCATAATCGTTCGCTAAAAACGTATGGAAGAGGAACTTGGAAAAAACCAATGGTTATTTTCTGTTTATACCCTAGTGGTGGCCATAAATATTACTCTAGTTTCTGAGGTTTCCTCTTCTCGCAGGTACACAAACTTCGGCGAGTCAAGGTGAGACGTGGACTCTGGCGCGTACAGGTGTAGGTAGTAAGGGTCGTTTTCCTCCCAACACTTCTCTATCTATATGCGAGGAGACTCCAAATTCCTATAGAAGGTAGCAGAAACCTTCTGCTATGGAACTCGGGAAAATCTCGAAAGTATTTGGAAAACACCTATTTCTAGGTTATTTGCTAATTTCGGTCTTGACAGTGGTCGAAATTGTTGCAAACATACGTTCATAATAGACATACTTCTTTTATTGCAAACATACGTTTATAATAAACATACTTCAAAAAAAATAAAAATAAACATACTGTATACAAGTTTTCATGATCAATGATTACAGAGGAGAGTCAAATTTGGTCGAAATCGATGAAGTCAATATATTCGATAACGGCATGTAAAATAAATGAGTATGATATTCGAACACAAGAGCGGCAACCAGCCCTGCATGTGATTTTTTGGAGAAATTTGTTTACCTGAGTTCAGGGTCGATCGTGGGCCTGTTGAAGTACAGCGGTACCTGCAGGCATACAGCTTGGTAGAGAACTCAGAGCCCGGATGCATCACTGAGATTACCCAGGTTAAACGTTTTGGCGTCCGTGTTAACGGTGGGTGAACTTATATTGCGCTAGAACGTTCATGCTAGGGAAGTTCAATGATGCTGTCCCAGATTTTGCTGAGACATGGAGTAGCTGAGGCCATACTAAGTCAAAAGAATTTCAATCAAAAAATTTCATCAGGAGCGGTTCCTATGTACTATATAAATGTAATAAATATAAACGTAAATGTAAAGGGAATGCAAGCGAATGTAAAGTGAACGCAAATCTGACATTGACAATGAATAGAATTCATTTTAGTCACATACATACTGGATAACTTCCTCTTTATCTGTAAAAGAGGAAAAAAGAGGGAAGGAAAAACATGCGAGGTCAGTTTCAAGGAGAAAATAGATAAGATTCGTTTCAATATTTCACAGAACAATTATCTTTTTTATAGAGTAGGAATGTACATAAATGAACAGAATGCATTCTAAAACTTCACAGGATGTAACGAAGTCCTTGCGAAGGCTGATACGAATATATATTTGGTAGTGAAGTTAATAAGCAGATTTCAAGCATGCAAAACAAACGAGGTCAACTACAAAGGAATAACATAACGCAGCTCACGGAGGAGAAATGCACGTTTAACGAATAGTTACATTAAATCAGCCGGACTAACAGGTCAATTCGATGCAATCCTCACGCCTGAGGGTGGAGTCTAGGACGCGGCTTACTGAGTTTGGCGGACTCTGACGACGAAACACATCGGAAAACAAAAGAGGAATATCACAGCTGGCTCCTAACTTGAACCATAGGTCCCAAAAATAATCATGATACTTCAGTATGGTTTTACTCGATAAAGATACTGATGACGCACAAATAATTCAGAGATGGGAGTTCTGGAAGATTCTGAAGTGTCCGGAAAATGCGCATACAGTTAAAAAAAAGTACTTCTGGACCCGGCTCATTTCACATAAGAGGATAGTTTGAGAGACATTAGAAAGAAAAAACACGAGGAAGTGTGCGGTATTCGAAGAGGTAGGCGGGGAATACAGACAATCGGCAAGAAGTATCGTCGAGCTGAAAAACAAAACTACACAGCTCTACATTACATATGAACAGCACTGACAAATGACCTGATGAACTCGAACCCAAACCCGGTTACGGTAATTACCTCCTAATGGTTCGTGTAGTGGCCCCATGTGAGCGCTAATTGCTAGCTGATATGCGCAATTCATTTAAGAAGATTAGGGCTCTCCTCATTAGGTTGTCGTCAATGATTAGGAACAAATCATAACATCATCTGACTTGATCGCTCCAAATCCCATATCTAAAAACGGAGCGCAGAGTTGAATTCTGGATAATGTGGAGCCTTTTTTTTTAAAGGAGGGGGAGGCGAGTAAAAGAGAATTCGGCGAAGCACAACACTGAGAAACAACGTTGTTATAGACGGCGTCAGAGAACCTAATAAAAGATACTGAGCAGCGGGAACTTTACAAATCCGTTTTTTCTCTTTGAACCACCAATTGCTTTCGCCTACGTTGTTACAAACGATCAACGAAGGTGCACTTTGTGTGCTCAGCAAAACTACCAACGAGGACGTCAAACGTGCAATGCAACACCTCACAGACCACAATTTATCACAGGGGTTCATTTCTGAGAGGATGCATGTGAAACATTTCTAGGTACAGTCTGTTACACTGGGGATGATAGTTGGAGAAGCGCCAGAGAGAGAGCGAGAGCGAGAAAATGCGCAGCAAATGCAGAGGGTCGCGAGAAATGCTGGCGATGGGCGCGAATACTGAACTACCGTCGCGTTTAAAACAGACTATAACACAGGCAACCTCTTTAGAAATACTTGTCATTTCTGTTCGTTACTGAACGATAAATAGAGGTAAGCATTACATTTCAAATTACCATCTATCAACCAGTGCACAGGCTCAGAGACGTTTGGCGATTTTGCTGACGGCAGCACGCGAGCGATATCGTCGAACACACTCCAGGTCAAATAAAGTCCAAGTCGACAGTTCTGAAGAGGGAATCAGAGATTTCGCATCCCTAACCTTGATAAAGCCGTAGTCATGAAAACCGAGCAAGTTGCGCGACTTAGCAGATTCAAATTCAGCATTTAGACAGCCACTCCTGAAAATCTCTGGAATTTCCATGCATTTCTGGCTCTCGTGCAGAATGTATTGGACCTTGCACTTTCATTTCCATTCGAGTTTATTCTCGTTTTTACACCGTAGAAACACGGTATAAATCAATTTCTTGCACCAAAGCCGTAATCATGAAAACCGAGCAAGTTGCGCGACTTAGCAGATTTTGAAAACGTTTCGTGCCAAAACACTACACTCATTAGAAATTCGCGAGGGCCCTAGGCGAGAGTCGTCCAAAAATTTTCTTATTATACGTAAGTATTGACAGTGAATAACAAGAACTACGTAACAAATAAATCGGTATGCCCTCGAGAAAAATCGGCAATCCAGAATAGATCCTAGAAGTAAAACTCGCATGGTTTACCATGATTTTGGGCCACCCTGTAAAATAAGGAAGTGTAGAACATTCCTAGAAAACGAGAACAATATAATATGTAAAACCCGGACAACATGACGGTGCCTTGTAAATTAGCTAACCAAAAGACGAGAAAAGTGAAGAAGAATAGCTCATGTATGTACTTAGTTTCTTCCCAATAGTGAAGTTAGTTTCCAAATGGTCACATTAATTTCATGAATTTGTTGAATGACATAATGCACTCCGAACGACAATCACGCCATATAAATTGGTATCAGCAGGAAAAATTACCACCACATCCCTTACAGCGTCTGACCCTTGAGTGATATTTTGACTTCCTAACATCAATGGTTCCGTTAGGTATACAAAAACGAACAAGCAAACCATTTTAGCCTTGGCTAAGCAAAAAAAGCGACTAGTTCCAGCCTGCCTCGAGATAATTGGTGGACTGCGCGCGCGTTCCATAGCGTCGCGGAGGGACCCAGGCGAAGAGTGTGTTCATGCCATATCCTAAGGTGAGGGTGTTGAGTAGGTCCCGCCACCCGCCTGATCTGCCATTTATTTTGAGGCAGACTAGAAAATGAGTTTGCGTCAAGGCTACGGTTCAGAAGGCAAAAATAAAACTATTTCAAGGTGTGCCAAACTAATGAAAGGATCAAGGAGTGCCACTAGTCCACGATTGCTGAGAGTACGCAGATTGTACGTAAATGTGAAGGATACCAGTCAAAGGGGCTTTTTGTGATGGATGAAAAACGAAACCTGAATTTATTCATTTATTTATTTGTAATACGCCATGTAATGGCGCGCAATAACCAACTCAACACAGAACAGTCGAAAACAGTGAAAATAAAGAAGTAAATCGAGGTAAAACAGAAGGGTCTTGAAGAAATGAATGTGTCAGAAGGCCTTTCGAAAGCTCTCCAGATACTCTTATGGTAGTGATTACTCTTGGAGAAATATCTTCTTCGGCTGACTTTAAAGGGAATGAAATTGGGAATTACAGAATTTACCGAAAGTGGTCCAAAACAATCGAAGATACGATAAAGATTACGCAAGCCAGTGGAGGCAAAATATTGATTTTCTACTCATATCACTCAAATAAACTCGGTATTCTGCAAGTTACGCTTGAAACAAACAATATGGGATTATCACGGATACTACAGAACGACTCGGTCAGAGATGCGTTAAGGCGGCATGCGCAAATTCGCACGATTAAGAGGTATTGATGCGAAATCTGAGAGGTAATATGGATCCGAGCTCAGCTAGCGGCAGATGTCGTAAAATCCACTTATAAGGGAAAGCTCGCAATCAACACGGATTTGTGAGCTGATATTTGAAATACACGACGAAAGGCTTCCTTACTTGTGCGTGTCAGCTCCACCTAGTGGCAAGGTAACTCACAGAAGAATTGCAAAACTGCATGAGACGAGTAGTAACGAGTTGTAACGTAGTTGTAGCAAGGAGTACGCTGCAGTGGAAACTTTTTCCTATGCAAAGCGTTAAAAAAGAGCCGAGAGTGGCAAAAGCGATTTGGGCTGGCCAACAATCTAATAGAGGTAGCGGCCCTCGAGGCAACTCTGATGGATTCACACCGCTAACATGCATTACGTTGCGCGTACACTCAATTTTTGCGAAATTTGCCAGCTAACACATGAATTACTCGGCGTCCTATGAGCTTCTCGGACCCGCTAAGCCGCTCTGAAATAAGCTGGACTAGCAGCAGCGTTGGTCTATAGCAGAACTAGCCATTTTGCAGCATTTATTACACTCATAAATAAATTCTTTTGAAACTTCTACAAAACTAGATAAGTTAGTGTATTTGAGCAAATACGAATTGAGCCTTTTGAGACAATGGTTTAAGTTACTGGTATTTGCGCTGTGGGCTTACGCCTTCGAAAACTACAGAATTATGCAATTTCAATGGATGCAACTACGAATTCTCGAAAAATTTACAGAGTTATTACACATTATCTATTCATTCATTTGTTTTAATCATTTATTTCTTCAAATACTCGACATAACAATTTATATCCTAAACATGATGAAGGCACTCATTTAGTAGTGAAAATTGGTGCACAATTATAGTACTTGCAAAAGCAAATACATAAATTAGACAAGCGTTGAAAAAGCTAAGCGTGGCAGCAATCTCGTCCTAACTCGTAGATAAAGCCATAAGGTAAAGCTATAACTATAGTTGGGACCGAATAATGCATTAGATACCTGTCGAGTTTTAGAAATTCGAAAATTCGACTTCGAATTAGTCTGTAGTTCGGATGTTTGAAAAAGAGGCAGCAATAAAATCCCTTAGGAATCATAAGGAGCCATTTAGGTCAATTTCTTTTTTGAACATTTAAATTCTTTGGATGTAGTCCTGAGTGAATAACTAAATAAATTGACTTATTCGATTTCTATTCGGTCTCAAGTATAAGCCATAACTACGCACATGTTTCCCGGATTCACCAGGAAATGACCTCGCTGCAACCTCCAATATAATAAACAAAATACCGCCTTCGACATAACTGATACCCTGAGCCCTTGAACAGGTGTCATCTCGGTGCAAATTCCATCACAAGAGTACAGAGCCGACATGGAACGAAGATATTTGCGTTCCGGAAAAGAATCCTAGGAGGGATCAGAACGCCGTCCAACGCGCATCCGCCAAAATTCGTTAGACTGTGGAGTAGAAGATTTGAGTAATTAACTGCGTGCATCTCGACTCGATTACTATAAGGCCCGCAGATCATAATTGGGGAGAACGGCGTTAGGGCTCAGCACTTCCCGACGAGTGGCCTGCGGATACACACCAGGATCGGCGCCTGCGGGGCTGCAGAGACGCGTAGAAGTGAATATCTATGGGAAAGCCCACGACAGCGCAACAAAGAATGGACCTTTAGCAGTTATTGAAGAGGCAAAAATGGAGCATGAATAGCCATGTAATGTTCAGTGCAAGTTGCATTTACTTCTGGCAAATTTTTCATTTATATAGGAAATTATTTTCACGTGCTTTTCATGTATTATTTGGGACGTGTGCAAATTATAACGGGAAATCCAATTCATCTGTTGTAGTCTTTCATCTTATTCATCTTACGAGCGCTGTGTGGATCACGGACGTCCACTTGCGCACCTGCAGGCTAAGGATGGGAATCTTCTTCTGCCCCGCCGTCCATGAAAGGGCATATTCAAAAGTATATTCTGCAGGGTAGCACATCATGGCGCAGTTTGGTGGTGTCCTCCAAAAATCTCCATTCGGCTGACTTCTTCCAACAAATTGGCATTTTTTCGGTGCATCGATGTGTGCATGGGCATAAGCAAAAACATGTGCTGAGTGGTGTGCAAAGCCAACACGAATACCCCCACGTGGACAGATTCGGAATGTTCAACGAAAAAGCATTTCGATGACCCTCACGTTGCAAGAGTGGAAGACAGGTATCCAGACCGTTGCCAAAGCTGTATTGACTCCGAAGGTTCTTAATTTGAATTCAAAACTAGGCTCCGTGTTATACTATCGCAATTATTGGATCATTTCATCTTCGTTTACCTACGGGTAACTCAGTGTTGCTGTTGCATTTTACGAAACCTCCACAAAAGCATTGGCATGGCCAACATAGCCAGAGTATATAATACCCTTCATTTAGTGAAGAAATAACTCGCCATTGGATCACAATCCCACTTCATCTATTAGAAACCATGCATTTTCTTTCAGCTTCAATCTATGAACTCACTAAGGAAACAAAGAATTTGAGTGAATGACGGGCACTGCTACTCCAAGCATGAGAGAAACAAGGGAAGCTTGTTTTTCTTCTATTACGTCATCATCAACATGATAGATGGAAGCCGAAATTGATGACGTGCTTTTGAACTACTGGAACTCCTAGGAATTCAATCCCACTGCATTGCTTCTTCCGACTTTCGCTGATTTCCTTCGCCTTCCTCGGTCAAAATTGCGAAATATCACAGAAAATCGAGACTAAAATGGGAGACTATGCATGAGGAAATTGGAGTGGTCTGGAACAGGAAAAAATACGTACACCAAAATAGTAATTTGTTTCTGGATTTGCCTTCAGGGCGGTCTGAGATCATCATTGTCAAGAGTGACTAGGCGTCCAAAATGTGGGCGATCTTCGAACGTAATATCGCCTGTCTCGAAGCGCTCATACCACCGAGACACTGTGGAATGGTGAATAATGCCCTCCTTAGATGTTGTAGATGTTGCTGTTAGCGCTTCTTGCAGAATGTCATTGGAGGAATTCGTAGAAGACGATGGAGGAAAGGGATATTCGTACCTGCTAAGTTAGCTTTGCGCTCTAGAGATTGAAATGAAAGTTGTCATGGAGTTTTTCTAAAGTTGTAAAAGTATTGATGCATGTTTTGCGCGAAACAAAACCTGTAGTAAAAATCGGTAACAGAACACCTCAATCAAGATAGTACCAACAGTGACACTCGGCTACTTTTTCTCATCCTCCATGTAGGATACCGATAAACTACCTATGAATAGCTCTTTCATGCAGTTTAGGCAGTTCAGAATAGGTTTCAAATAAGACATTCACAAAGATAAAAAATCCAGCGCGCATAAACTTAACTAAATACAAATAAATTCGTTTTGAGTTAGATAGGTAGGCCCGAATAAGCAGAAGTGATATTTGCACATTTTAGACAGCATTTATCATAGGTTGAAAGCCAAAGTGGGTCATTTCGGACAAGCCGGAAACCAGCATTGAAGTGTACTCGTACATTAGTGGTAAGCGTTATGTTAACGAGTTGATTTGACTCTGCCCCTATAGTGCGTTTTTGCTGCTCATTACAATCAGGATCAGGCGTGCTGATGGTGACCTTTCCGCTTTTGGCCAATCAAAATCAGACCCTTCCCCTCTATAATCTCCTTCTTGTCCCCCCCCCCCCCCCGTACCGACTCCTCAGCCGGCAAAAATTCAAGACCCCACTGCGAAACCCCCACCCCATACGAACCCCTTTTCCTTCAGCGCTTTACCCTGGCTACAGTTCAGAATAACCAAATGCATAGAATTATAATTCATAATAAACAAATGCATATAATTTGCAGAAATGTCGAAGCGTAAGACATGAACTTTTGGGAAAAATCATTGAATAATATTTGTGTTCTTGGCATCACTACGCACATCAGAAGATCCGAATCTCACTTGCGAAAGCTGCCGGCCCTACACTTCTGCCGTCTCTGCACGTTTACGAGTATGACTTTAACTGTCCATAGCAAGAGCTGGCAACGTAATCCATGACAACAAATTAGGTTTATGCATGATTATCAGGCATTCTTTTTTTTTCTTTTCTTTTGAGAAGTTAACCAAATAATCGGACTCTTGGGTTGACGTTGTGATCAAAAAACGCGCAAAATTCATCCAATTTATCTCCAGAATTTCTCGATGTTTTTGAGCTTGAAACGGTGAAGTCCTGTGCTAGAGTGGCGAAATATTACTGCCGTTCTACAGCTGCAGGGAGGAATTTAGTGTCAAAACCCGTCTTTATCCAGCTTTAATTTGTGGGTTTGTATTGTCAGAATAGGCGTTGACGTTCAATAACTCGTCTCCTCCTGAAATCCAGCACAGCCGGAACATTGACCGCTTTGCTGTCCATTCTACCCTCAACAAGGACTTCAGAACAAATGCTCCTAGCTGATTTCGAGACTTTCCTTATCCTGTGCAATCCTGGACTCAAACGCAAATCTATACTACTGCATCGGATCGACTGTTATCGCTTTGCAGTGATAGGCCTGACTTGCACATCCATACACTTTTCGAAGGAAAAACCCTGAGCAGGAATCCGAGGCGCCCGCGAGTTTTTACTGTTCTGCGCAAGATATGTCGGTTGTTGTGTAAACCAGAGAGATGAGTGGGTATGCTGCCCTCCAGCATTCGCTTTCATCCCTTTTTGCCAATGTTATCGATTGGCAAAGAGGATATACGTGACAGATGAACCAGTATGAAGGCTACATGTGCTGGAGTAAAAATCCTGCTATTCCCTGGTAGATTCCAGTGAAAGCACTAGTTGTAGCAGGGACTCACTGGACCTTCGAAGCAGCCCACTAGTGGTTGCATTAATTTATTTGTTCTGAAATGCGGCCCTTGGAAACATCCGGGCACCGGGCAGGGTCGGGACCACTCGGGAGCAGGTGACTGGCATTCGCGCGGCGATGTCAAGAGCATCCTGCCTCGGTTTGACACGACCTAACGAACGTCGCCAGAGCATCGATCGACGGCTCGGCTCATCTGTTCTGCGCAATCCGTACAAACTTCGCAGATGCGTTCATGTATGTTCTGTCTTAAAGGAAAGTGATGGGGAAACTGGAGTAACCGACAAATTCCCTGAACGTCTGTTCCGCCTTTTACCTTTTTTTACCTTTACACAGGCATTCTGTCAAGAGAATAGTCACCCAGGGATCATTACAGGGGGGAGGGGAGGGGTGAGCTGCATGAACTTCCGTGATGGTTTCTTGCTTTCGAACGTCTTAAGGTGCCCCATTTACTAGTGAGATCAAATCGCATACAGTTTTGCTTATTTCTGATGCACTGATAGCATAGCTCTTTCCTAGAGATTTCTCACACCAATGACGATATTACTACGTTACAACGGCCAAATACTATGCCTTTTGGCTGCTTTCTATCGCTAGATTGTGAAACTCGTAGAATCTGCACATTGTTCACTAACCCTTCCAGAGAAAAATACTACCCGCGAGCTTTTCTTGTGGGAATCGTACTCTATATAAAAGATAGACACTCAACATGTCCTGAAAATGGTGGTCATTTGGCACGTCGACTCCGAATGCCCTGTCGATACTTAACAGGTGTTGAATTTCGAGAGAAAGGAAATTTTGAACGTACAGAAACGCCTTTGAACTAGACATAAAATCAGGATTTGCATTGGATATTAGAGAAATGTAAGTTTTGCGGGCTTCAACTCGGGCACGCGTAAATATTTGGGAAGAATTTTCGGATTTGCTGGATCTTCACCTGGTACGGGGTTGTGAATTCAGGCTAGGTCCCTCCTGAAAAATCGGATGGACCAGAAGTTCTCGGAATTAAAAAGGTTACCAATGAACAGAGGTATGGGTGCGGAGTCGTAAAGTCTGAAGAAACAATTTTGAGACTTTCATAACAACTGAATAGAAAACATTTTAGAAATTTAGGAAATTACTCTAAAAAATGTTTGAGTGGCTCTGAAGTGAAATGGGTGAAAAAGAGTTGATAATCTATGTCAGATTGTTGCTAGTTTGTCATTTACTTGAGGTATTTAGGAGAATAACTCGCCCATTACCAGTTCAACGTCAATGTGCCGTACTCCTCATAAAAAAGAAAGAAGCGTAGTGTTCAAAATTCGAGCAATGTTTTACTGCGACTACTGACAGAGAAGCAATCGAAGAAATTTCCGACCGAGGTTAGTGCAGCTCAGGGGTATGGTTGTGAGCAAAATCGTGGTTCTTCTTCGAAAAGACGAGCCATTATTAGGGTAAAATTTACAGCGACGACCATAGGTATGAATGGGAACTAAGAAACGAGAGTCAGCAGGGAGAGTTCACGAAAATGAGCCTTTTGTCGTCACAGCTCTCGATGAAACAGTGAAGAAAAATGAAGGGCAGGCGAATGTGAGCCGCATACAAAACTGCTACTGCCAAAACGATTAACATGGGTTCTACAATGTGAAACTCAGGTACAACAGCGAGCAGATCGACAAAGGATAGGTAATAAGTGAAATGGATTAGAGGTAGGAGTGAGTGCGGCGATAAGGGACAGTGGAACAAAACAGCTGACGCGTTGTGTAAGCCTCGTCTCATAGGGCTGGAAGAATAAAGCGTTCGAATAGGTTGCCAGGCTCACGAGCTCACCAGGCATTCCATTGGGATCGAGCACAAGTTCGGGTAGGTTCGCAGTGCAGGTATACTGGATAAGAAACAGGCTGATACCGTAAGACATGGCACGAAAAATTCGATAGTAGGCACGAATTCATACACAATGGCAGCGATGCGAGGTTCGTTCCCATCACCGACGATGTGTTCACGGAAAATGCGTGGTCGAATGGGGTGAAGCATCGTGACAGAGGAAAATATAACTATATATTGTTGTGCACTTTAAATTTTCAAAGACGTGCGTAAAAACACTGTAGTCTTCCATCCCGGCAAAGCTGCTCTGTCAAAGGATACCGGTTAGAATGAGCCAACCACAAATGACCTCACTGTACTCCATTGCGAAAAGAATCTCCATAGTTGAAAGGAGCTGCCCTAGTCAGTCGTATCTTTAATTATTCAAAAAATATATCCAAAACTCCAATTCGGTACTCGTATACCTTTGGCCGGCTACACGATCAGACACGCTTGTAAAAGAGCAGTCAGGGATTATCATATGCAGAAGGACCGCAGCAGAAAGCATTGCCGTGAAGTTCACTCCTCGGTCTTTGCTGAAGTTCTTTTAAACAAATACCAATAGAAAATCATTTTACTATGCCCGATGGATGAATTTTTATATAATTAAAGTCCTTACGCGCAATCGGCGGAAAATTTTCGAGCGCGCCCAGCATGCGGCGCGTGCGCGGCGCGGCACTCTTTTAGCAGCGATCCCCCTCTTTCGTCAGATTTTTGGCCCAGGTGAGTGTTTTCCTTTCTATTTTTTTTCTTTAGTTGAAAAATAACACTCACCAGGGCCAAAAATCTGACGAACGACGTGAGATCGCTGCTAGAAGAGGGCCGCGCCGCGCACGCGCCACATGCTGGGCGCGCTCGAAGATTTTCCGCCGGTTGCGCGTAAGGACCTTATATGTTAGTCTTTCTGAGATTCATAAATAAATATCGAATCTGGGGACATCTCGGGTTGTTCCTGTACGTCAACTATGCTCATCAGCGCTTTCTGCTTGTTAGCAAAGGAGGGCTCTCGAGGTCGTTGAAAGTAAACTTCCGAGCGAAGGAGGACTTGCCTCGAGACTTCTAGAAAATGTTCATAAAGCGGCTTTGGGTAGCGACTACAGTGATATGCTACGTCTACTCCACTCATAATTAGAGATCGACTCCCGTCAACTTCCAGAAAATCCACACTCGAGAGAAGGTCTACCATGTACATGACAGTGTTCATCCGAAAAACTAAATGAAAAGCTCATAAGAACACCTAGATCTTTTACTGGAGAACTCTATCCCGTCCAAGTTAATCAGCAGACCTACCATGTGTGAACGCCATCCTTTTAGGGCCTCCGAGGATCACTTTCGAAAAATGACTTCGACATTCAACGTCGACTTGAAGCACAGAAGTCCAACTTCTACGAAGCAAAACCACCTTGGTTTTGATGGAGATGGATCGAGAAGCTGTCCGATAGGCGCGCACAGGCCGCAGCCATGGGTTAAAGGCAGCACTTACGGATATTTCTGTGTTGGGGATTTTGCGGTACATCGGCGTTTTGAGGGATGGTGAACTCATCGACAACGATGAAGTAGCGTGAAACACGCGGGAAACATAGGAGATGATAGCGGTTTTCCTGTGCGTCCGGAGCGCGAACGAGTGTTCCGTGATAGGTCCGGCCACGAACCCCTCATGAATGCTACGCATTCCACTTCACCAATATCGCTAAACCGCACGCGCACCCGGTCAACAGCGTTAGCTGGCGCGACGAAACCCTTTTGTACAGGTCGGCAGATGTGTCCACGGCAGTATCTTCGCGGGTAGGCGGCTATTCGCTGTGTTCAACTTGTCCAGCGGCCGGCTACACGGTAAGCGCTTCCCTTCAGGAATGAGAATTTCCGCGAGTGCTGCCTTTAATGAATCACGGAGAGTTTTAATTCAACAGATCTAATTTCCAATGAATGTAATACAGGTGTCGCAGAACTTTCTGCCCAGCTTGACTGCTAGGAGAGTAACAATATCGAGATTCAGTAATGACTTGAGCCATCATCATTTTCCTCGAGTACCATGTAGCAGGTTGAGTGCAAGGAAAAATAAAATGCTTGGGTCGAATTCTTATTTGCCTCAGTACTACAAGTCAGATGCAAAATCTGCTCCTATGCTGTAATTAGGTTGCGAGAGCAAGAGTGCACGGTCAAACAAGGTCCTGGTAAATACATTAGTCGCTATCTCAGAGAAATATTATTACGTTTCTCTAAGTGACTAGAGCTGGTTCTGGATTATGAAGCAGCAGCAAAAAGCATTGGGCTGCCGCTATGTATGCACTTCACTTGTAGTTATAGCAGTGGCCTCCCACTGGTGCCTGTTCTTACCCGGATAGGGGCATCCAGAAAAAAATTGAACCAGATGTTCGGTCTAGCTCATCTACAGTTGTTTTCAAGACTACAAATGCATTGAATATAGTACACATCATACTAACCAATGCCATTAATTGCCTTGATAAATGAAACGCCAGGAAGTGGCCAGGAATATTTCTCGTTCAGACGTCACAACGAAGATTTTCCAAGCACTTTCTCATTCACTTTTTGTTTTGTAGAGAGTAAGCGTTTCATTCTCTAGAATTATAGTGGCGAGTCCATCCCGAAAAAGAGCAAGGTTACGCTTTCACAGCAAAACCTAGCATTTCGCAACTGATGACGAAAAAAAAATGAGCTGAGTGACATTGCTGGTAACAGAGGGCCACAAACGACGGCGAAGCGATTCCTCGATGTGATGTTATGCGTAGGAAATAAGATTTATTGCAGTTCTTCCAATAGTAACTCTGTCAGTTGCGCGTAGAAATGGAAATATTTGGAGAAATAGGCAAAGAATTAAAAAAGAGAGAAAAATACGAGCTGTATAAACGTTCGTCTACTATTAGAGGTGTGCGTGTGCCGAGGATCAGTCACTTTCCGACACATCTGGCGGTGATTAAACATATCCAAGAAGAAAAGTTTCCTGGATAAAGGCGAGACCTTTAGAGTAAATATGACAGCTCGGAGAGACAGTTTCCAGAGTCGCAGTGCCAAAGGATGTCTCGATCATCAAATCGGCAGCACAGGAAGCAATTTGAATACATCTAGAACGACACAATGACGCTAATATAGTGGGCGCGGCCATGTCCGCCTCATCTCCCGGACCAACTCCTGCGATTGACGAGACACCAAAGCGGCAACGCACGAGCAATCGAACAATCCAAACGTCTACAAATGCACTCAGGGGAGAACACGGCTCTCTAACAACTGACTATAATTTGGTAAAGATAAATGACACACACTACGTTGACGCTATCGACCTAGCCACTGGGAGGCAAGGTCTTAGTCAGAAGGAGGCGAATTGCATAAACGCAGAAGGATTATTTCTTAGTGGGGCAAACTGAGAACGGTTAATTGCTCGATGCACTTCTCATCTTGTGTTTTCCACATCCCAATGTCTCTTCTTCTACAAAACCGCACAACTGCTATCCCTCCAACCCTGAGGCACCTCCAGTACTGTTATTTCGAACCTCAAGACGCGAAAGAATTTCTGAGTCAGAAATCTGCGCATTTCATCCAAGAACTTCATCAAGGCAAGGGAGTGATAAGGATGTTAAGGGTAGTGAACTATATCAACTTTTGCCCACGAATCTAGTCCTTCCTGGACTGGCGCGAAATCCATGATCATCTCGAGAACTTTTATGAAATTCACTAAGCTGACTGCTTTTCGGTTATCTATGGGAACCTCCAAAAAGCCTCCATGATTGAGATCTTTTTATTGTTACGCTCCACTTTTAACTATGTTTGTAATAAATGGATAAATAAGTAAGTAGATCGCTTTAAATCTACAACACTTTCCTGAGCTGACCGAAGTATTGTTGTCCGGCATTCTTGGGCTCTCCAGTATGTGTCACACGTTCTCCTTAAAATACTGCACATTTTTGCATGCAAAAGTGGCGAAAATCGCTGCGGAACCTGAGCGAGAGTTGAGGCACGGGTATACTCCAAGTGAGATGGTCAAATAGTAGAGTCTTACATTAGAAAATGTTGTTCGAATTTTCGAATATTCGAACTTTCGAATTTTCACGAACCACCGATTCTTCGAATATTCAAATTTCGAGTATTCGAGTGTTCGAATATTTATTCGAATAGCACGCTGAAAAATTTTTTGTAACCATGCATGTAGGCGAACAATGGAATATGTTTCCCACTGACAACGGGCATAAACAGTCTCAAAACTTGTGCTTCTGCTGCTGTACATATGCAGAGTTAATCCCCCATGGGTTTCAGAACTGCTAGTGGTTGACTTCCTGCGAGCTTAAGAACGTCAATCTCATTTGGGGTTAACCATTTTCAAATATTCAAAGGATCGCGAAGTGGATGGAAGTCCCCGCATACGAAGCCATTCTCTTTAATAAATTTGTGTTGCATATCAACAAAATGAGCCATGGTAGAGAATGTAAGGATGTTGACGGGGTAAAAATAATGTTGAACCCTGTGATTTGGTTAGCATAATCATGAATGCTTCTAGTCATTTTCAAAAAAAAAAAAGTCATTGTTACCATCAAAACACTGCTTGTTACCTCGTTTCTCATTATTACCTTTATTACACCGTCTAAACTGCAGATTTATATGTTGCACTCATATGTTAAAACCAACATTATAACAAAACTTCTAAAACAAAATTTCGGAGTATGTTTGGACAGGAGTGATAATTAGAGAACCCCAATATTTCGTGTAAACCTTGACAACAGTTTCAACGAAGAAGTTGGACATCGGCTACATATAAGACAGAATACTGTGCGAAATTTGTTATTATAGTTTGCAGTTCACTTAGTTTTGCAAGAAAATTCGATTAATCAAGAATTTATCAAGGCTGACGGTTTTTGAAGTGTCCAGGAAACCAGGAGACCACGTCGGTTTTACCGGAAAAACCGTTACAAATGTTCACGTCGCATAATTCGCGGTATTGCAGTGTTGAATCCCAAAGTTTGGCGACCTGTGAATGTGTGCAAAGGTACGCGCAGGTTCTTGAAAAAAAATTTAGAATAAAAGGACAAACTGGACTTCAGCTGGAACGCTTTTCCAGCGAGATTTTTTCCGCAGCATTTTCCAGCCTCACATCTACAGCTGAAATAAGATTTTTGGACTGAAGCTATACGACATTACTTTTATTTAGCTCTCCATTCCTCCAGAGAAGATAAAAACACTTCCATTTTCCTGCAAGTATTGAGTAAAAAATCTCTCATGAATACTTATGGGTCTTAAATAATGAATACAAATGAAATTTTGGGATGATCCATTAAAGGTGGGAGGAGTTTGGAACAGTCGCCACCAGAAGGTTCCAGAAGCTTCCAATCATCGAATCAAGAACCCTACATCTCACTATGCTTTCATATTTCTTCATAACCAAAACAGTCTTTACAATTTATATTACAGTAACCGGCTCCAAAATTAGAACATCTTTTGTATGGTTCTTCTATGATGTTCCACAGGGACTGTACTTTTCCAAAGTAGTCCTATCGCTTCTCACCATGTTACAAATCGGTGGGCAGATGCTATCCAGGGCTTCGCATCTGTGAGCATCCAATTAATTAAGGAGATTGAAAGTGAGAGCATAAATGGAGCAGCACCGGGTTTTTATGCGTGAGCAATGGTAAGGGCACGCACGACAAAATCAAAACCGTACAAATTTTTGAAAAATCTCGATGAACAAATGCATGTTTGGACAGCTCGATCTTTGAAAAGTTCCTTCCACCGAGAGTTACATCCTTCACGCGTTTCCGTCAATATTCGGAATAAATTTCTTCTACCTCTATTTCTAGAATAGCTGCCTTTTCTTGTCTTGAATTTTTTACCCGGGAAAGCCCTTTGAGGGTTTCACAACGTCTTTACAGCTGATGAAGGATCTCCTTCAACTAGTCATCGTCCCTGTTTGGGTCGAGTGTAGCGCGGTCCCGGCAACAACTGTGCAGCGCACGGGGTGATACCGGGAAGGTAGGTGATATCGAACACCTGCCTAGGTCGATTTTATTTAATTTATTTGTTTATACGCGGATAAGCGCATGTGCCAATGAAACAGGTAGTAATAAGAAGTGGTATACAAATAGTTCCATCAAAAAGATAAACCATAACCATGATCAAAAGATGCACACAGCATGTACTAGCAGTCTGCAAAACTTCACGTCTGCACTGGGCATACAACATTCTGAATGGGAGAAAAGAAAAAATGCAAACAAAAATTTAGAAAGTTATTGATTATATTTTAATTTTCTTTAGAAAATTTCTACCATATTTTATTTACTTGTAATTGTTAAGTACTATTATACTCTCCTTCATGCATCTAAAAGGTTGTTTGGAAGTCCCCGGATAGGACTCATCATTGAAAAAACTTCCTAGGAAAATGTGCCTCCATGAGCTTCCTTTCCAGGATGTTTTGCTTTAAGTACGTTTGTACCAACTTTCTGCACTTACCTTCCGAAAAGTAGAGTTGTCACGACAGAATCTTTGAAAGTTGCTGCTTTACGGGTTCAATTGAGGTCATGAGGAGCAAATAGCTGAAGTAATTCAACGCTAAGGTACTTAAGTAGTACTGAATACTAACAATGAATACTTAAAATGGTGTGTTTTCATAATTTTTACTGCTTTCATCGGTAAAGTTTAATTCCTTCGTATCAATTTAAGGAATTGCAACAAAAACTGAAACACTGAAGAAACTGGAACATTGAAGCCTTACTTGAAGGGAGGGGGAGCGGGGGGGGGGGGGGGGAGGGGGTCCCATTACGGTTTGCTTTTTACTAGTATGTAAGATGCTGTACATTATCTGGGGCAGATGCAACGGATATTTGAGTGCTTGGAGCCAATGACACATGGTAGGCGAAATGGTTTTGTTCCCAGCTGTCGTCGTTCAATACAAGGTGCTGTAACAGCGCTAATAAATTGCGTTCTCTTGAATATGTCAACATTAACTTTGCTCACTTTCCTGACAGCTTTGGTAATTTGGTTTAGTAATGTAATGCAGTTGGCATTATTGCTTGCGTAAACTCTATTTTCAAAACCAAGGGAACTGTCTGAAAAGGTGATGGAACTATGAGGCAGTGGAAATGTTACCACACATTTTATATTGAATTTCAACACCTTAATCAAAGTTGCAGTGCAATCCCAGGAAGAAAATCGAGGTAATAGACAAATTTCAAGCGAATGCAATATAGAACAATCATTCGCTCCGATGCGAAAGATACCGAATTTCCCAGGTCAGGGGGGTGTAGCTATCGTTCGAAGCGTCCTCACATTCGGAAGGAAGAGGCCGTTGAAGGTTCCCTACGAAATTTTCAACTGCTCAACTTTTACCAGTACCGATCCGTTCCAATTGATATGTTAATGGACAACTTTGAGGAGGGTGAATTCCGACTTGTACATTATGGTCATTTGGTTTGGCCCTCAAAATTTTCGCTGCAAAGAAATGTTAGGCAAAAACTGCCATTACCTAATGGAACCAACCTGGATGTGAGCAGCTGTGGAAGAATTTTGTCAGATTGTAGGCTTGGGTTAATTTCTGTGGACATTTCCAATCAGATTAAGTTTTGGAGGCCAAATTTGGCCATGGACAATTCGGAATCCAGCCCAAGAAGTGAATTGTAATGAGCATCCATGTACGAAAGTAAGTTCTGTTGCACCTAATCGCATCCAGGATTTCGGGTTCTGCCGAACCCTCGAGAGTGATTATGATGTCTGGCGGCGCCCTTACAATGTGACTTGTTAACGACGGCATTTTCTTACTCGCAGAAAGTAAGGCGTAACTGCAGCTCGTAGCCAGACAGATGCCGGGACAGCCAATGGATTACTCCTGCGGCTGTTAAGTGTAAGCAGATGTGAAGCACGGGAGCAACGACATCCGGAATTGGTGTGACCGCCTGCAAAACAATTTGTCCGAAAGTTTAAGTATTTTGTTTGAGAAACAAAGCATGGAATTAGATAAAATGGTCGCGGGAGTTACAGCAAGTGCTAAAAACTAAACATTCGATCAGTTATAATTAAAGTTGTAGGTTATGCGAAGATAGAATCACTATGACCGCTACCCTTCGTATTTCGTAGCAAATCCGGGAAACGGGCAAACACCAGTGGCGGACGCAGAGCGGGGTGGCGGGGGGGGGGGGGGACTGAAGGATTGCCCACGCGCTTGCCCACGTGCTTTATGAAAAAAAAACAAAAATGTTGAATTCGTTTAATTTTGATTGCTTATTTTTATTGCTATTCCTTAAATAATAATAATGAATTATCTTACTTCTAAATTGATGTTATTACTATTTCCGTTCTCCCTCCGAGGCCCCAAAGTGATCGAGACCACACTTTTTTCCCACGCCCTCCCCTCTTCCTGCGCCCGTTACTGGAAAACACCGATTGGCACTCTGAAGATGGTTTTTGCTAGGGCTTTAGTGTCGTTGCATGGCAGCCAACTATTTCTCCTGTTCTCTTTTTGTGTAGTAGTCACGAGTTCCAGCCAAAATAATTCAAAATTACTTGCACGCATGTTCTCAAATGATATTGGTGTTTTGGCAAAATAAGATAAGTAAAAACTGCCAAAAAGAGAAAAACCGTCTTTGGCTGGAATGCACTCCCTCAGAAGTTTCATGAGTGTACCACCTGAAATGGGATTTAAGAGAGTTAACCACGCAAGTCAACTATGGCTACCACCTATAGACTACGCAATGGTAGGAGATACAGGACGCGAAAGTTGGCTTTCTAGCCGCTTGGTTATGTATTTGTGAATCCTGGAGTTGTTGGTACGCAGTCTCTCGTTCTTTGAGTTCCTTCTTACAAACAGTTTTCTTCGAGTTCAAACTTGTGCAATGGATGGAGCAGGTTTCGAACTTAATAGTAGACTGTACTTGTAATTCGAGGTTATTGGGATTTTCAATTCTGAGAATGAATTTCTGAGCACAACAAAACCTGGAATCACATCGTTCCAGCATTGTTGTTCATTTTTTTTGAGCTGTAATACGTTTGTATTTCTATGCATGTATTTTTGTAAGCTGTGCTACTCAGTGAGGAAGAGGGATTATCTGAAGAAAGCTATCATGAACACAAACAGTCTGTTAAAGCATTTGCCTACAGGTAACATATGAATTCTGCGCAAGTGATTGTAGTAGAAAAGAGGAAGTTGAAGAAAATAGAAAAAATGAGAGTCGCACCAACTTGTGGTAGCACTCTGAAATCCAATGACAGTTGAGCAAGGTACTTGGAGGAAAACGTGTTTGCACGTTGTGTTGTTATACTTACAAAACAAAACTCATGAATAATTCACATGAAACACGAATTTTGAGGAACAGCCCATTTATGAAGCGATGGGTTATGAAGCGATGGGTATGGGGAAGAAGTGGAAGCTGGAGAAAGAGCAAATCTACTTATGCTGAAAGGTCTTTAGCGAAGTCCGATGACGTGGGAACCACTAATAAGTGCTTCCCAATTTCGTCATTCTTCCCTATTTGCGCTTTTCTGGCTAATTTCACATAAAGTCACGTCATTTACGCCATTTTCCATTGATTTGGATCAGAAAGCCCATTCTAGAAAGCCTAGACATTGAGAAAGGCGATATCTACAATACTGCTCATGGGATCGCGAAAACCGACGGTCGCTCCGCGGAGTCACCGTCGCACACCATCGCTTCGCCATAACTTCCGTAGAACTGCACCAATCAAAGCGATTTGGTCACCATTCGATTTGTCTCGAAGAGATCTTTCAAATGGCCTACTTAATGTCAGGAAAATTTTTGGTTTACTGGTTTTGTCAAAGTAATCGATGTATCGATTGATGCCGTAAAATGGATAGGGTTAATAGCAGCTGAAACACGCGCGATGTACTGAATTTCAGGCTTAGATTTGACTACATATTGTGAATTGAAGCAGAAACCCCCCAAAGTTAGGCATCTGAGAGCTGATCTGGGCAAAATCCGCACCAATTCAAGAAAATCCAATTTTTGACGGCATTGCTGGTAGCGCACACTATTGCAACAGAGCGAGCGAACTTGAGCAAGGAGGAATAACAGGTTCAAGACAACTCTTCATGTGCTTTATGCTCTGCAAGTGCCGTTGCTGCAAGCATACTACTCTCGGTGTTACCCTTGCCCAAAATCCACACTTTCGTTAAGCCCCGTGAAAACCTCCATGTTGAGGAGGCTACTGTTCGCCAATGAGATGAGCCACAGAACTCCTAAGAAAATTTTATAAAGAACAC
>KN727099.1:9612-20808 GCA_000816745.1 Ancylostoma duodenale
ATTTTTTGTTGTCCAAACGACTAAAGCCCATATACTTCATTTCCCAACCCAAGGCTTTTTCTCTTTCTATTCATTGCTAATTGTTCAGAAAGACACTCATATTCCCGTTGGTTGTGATGCAAACCTTGAGGAGACGTCTGTGGAATCAACTTTCTGTGAAAGCGATGTGTCACAGATCACAGTGACATGCAACACAGCGGCGGAACCGCAAGCGATGGGCACTACATGCACACTCGCTACTGAAGAAGTGAGTGGCTGAGTTCTGCGTCATCCATGGATCTGTAGCCACTATTCTCATAGGAGAAAAATAAACTGTTCATTTCAGAGAGATGGTCGCACTCCTATTTTGTCTGACGCTAACCTTGAGGAAACCGCGAATGAGTTTAGTTTGTGTGACTCAACTCAGACAACATTAGCTGGAGATGAGACATTAACGCATGATTCTAGCGATGTGAGTGAGAAAAAAATATGTGCATTCAAGCAGTTGTAGCGGGTAATAGCCTGTAACACCTAATAACCTTTTCAAGGGCCTCGCTCCTTGGCATCAGACGGCCAGTGTCATTCTGAAGGAAGCTGAACCCCGCACTCCAAAGGCAGCAGCACAAGAAGCTCCTGGTATCCGTGTGTTCATGGATGCTAAAGCGTCACCTTTGACCTCTGGCTGTGAAGAAGCAGAGGTGGGTCTCCTGTTTTTGAAGGTTGAATCGCTTTTGGAACTCTTTACTTTATGCTTGCATTTGTTTATGCAGGGTTTGAGTCTTGCTAATGAGCTTGGAGAGCTGGGAGTAAGGCTGAACCGCTCGTCGGATATTAGGATTACGGTATGTTTGTCTGAAGATTTCAATGAGATTTCTTGTAGTGTTTGTTTTCTTTTACTTCTTTTCTACTTTGCTAGCATTTTGTCATGCGTCTGAATGTTCGTGCGATATTGCATATGCTTTATTCAAGCCTGCTTTTACATTCCTTTCCTGTGCCTCCATCTGTTCATCAGAGTAGGCTTGTATTGAAAGTGTTCTAAATTACATCATTTTGCATTATTGAGACTAGATTTTATGCCAAGTGTGCAGAGCTGAAGTTATATTTAGCTTCAGTGTTAGATCTCTTTCTGTTCTTTCATGATTCTTTTTCCATAACGGTCTTGTCAAATTTAGTTCCATTTTTTGGTTTGATTGAGCTCATTCTTTTATCACCTTCATTTTTGACACTTCTATTCCTTGAGTTTCTCATCATTTTGACCGTCTCAAGTGGTTTTGTTGAGGTCGTGAAGTCAGAATCAAATGCGGCGATAGTTGAGTGTTTTTGCATGCTACTTTTTTCCTCGCTTGCCTATTCAAATGCCGCACCCTCTCTCTTGTTCTTTCCTCTCTAATATCTTTCCAGCTGTCTTTCCTGATGACAAGAACAATAGATTTCATTATACGCAGATGCAAGAATTTTTTTAAGGTCACTGCAAGAATGTTTTTAAGGTCACTGCCTTTCTTCCATCAATTTTGCTTTCGATTCCTTCACAAAACAGACATCAAAATGAGGAAGGTGTTCAATGAGGATCCAAACGCAACGGTATATTTCAGGCATCAGTGAATGTGTCCGTTGTGGAAGAGACGGAAGCTACTTCTACAGACCTATCCTTTTCCGAGCGGTCAAGAGAAAAATCGGCCGCCTCAGCATCTAAAATCGTCTCCGACGGCTCCGTCGAAAGTGCGGCACCCTCATTACCACTGGATGCCACTCAGTACGGAGAAGTTACTATGGATATCACTGCGTGCTCTGTTGTTGCAGAAGCGGACGATACACTTGGTGTTTTCGAAAAATTGGAGAGAATCACGTCTCAACGCGAACCTGGGCTGGATTCTACTCCTCAGCATGTCTGTGGTGATACCGGAAAGTGTCCATCGGCACAGGAGAATGATGTCTGCACTGCGGAGGCCAACTCATTTATGAATCTCTCGGAAGATACTCTTGCTGTTATCAATCTGTTGCCACCATCAGCATCTAAGCCTGGGTCGGAATCAGAGAGAAAGGAAATTGTTATACCGCCTGAATCGCAGCTAAGAACTGATTCTGAGGAAGCCCCAACTCGGCAGAACTATCGACCGAGACTTCCAAGCAATTCTCGTGAGTGGTACTAAATTGTTGCACGAGTTTTACACTAGCCTTTTCTTCTAGTTTCGCCAAATTCCGAGGAGAAATGAAAACTTTCCTCTCTGTCTAGCGTTCTGCTATCGATTGTATCATAGTTTTAGGTCCAAGTGTATCCTTATCTCCAATAGCCGACTTATCCAGGAGTGATGCAGGATCACGCGCTTCAACTGTTCGCGTTCCGCTAGATTTCGTCTCGGACCGATCACCTACTATTTCTCAAAATAGAAAATATAACCTGAATGATTCTGAGTAAGCAATGTTTTGCAATGAATATCGCTACCTCATAGTGTTTTTGCTTGTTCAGGATCTCATTTCTCATGAATGAAAACAGGATTTACGACATGGCTCTACGGGATGGAGGTGAATCACCTGAAGAGGTTGACAAACTGAAGAAAAATATCGGTCAGCTCGAAGAAGATAAGAGAGAGCTGCACGAGAAGCTTCGTAGCGTCACTGATGAACTTGAGGCGTACAGAACTGGTGCTGCTTCGAAGAACTCGGAGATTGCGAAGATCACTAAGAAACTGGTTGGTTCTTCATCTATCTTGGGTGAACACCAGTGCTAAACGGTTTCATGAGAGACTGGGAGAAATTTGATCTCCGCAACTTTGAGGACTCGAACGGTTAGAACTTTAAAAACAAAATAATGAAAAATATTGATTCAAGCACTAAACGATCGATGATAGGATCTTCAAAACAGTAATAAACGTAATGAATTCAAAACGAGATGGCACAAATCTTTCATCTGTTTCGTTGACCAGTTTAAAAGAAAACTTGCACCTCTCCTAGTGGGGAGATGACGCCCTCCCACCACTACGTTCGCCGATGGAGAATACATATTTCAAATATTTTCTAAGTTCGTGTTGCTCTGCCCTTTTCTAGAGAGTATTGGAGTCTTCTGCTGGCTCCACATTCCAAAAATCTCTTCTATCCCCACTTTCTGATCTGTAAAGCTTTTTCCATGCCACCTTTACGGTGAATTATGCGCAATTTTTCTTTTATTATTTCTTATTCGGTTCTATTGATGTTTGATTCTAGAGCGATGCGACCAAGGCAAAAGAGCACGCGGAACGAACAGTTGCTGACTATGAATATGTTGTTGAAGATATGAAGAGAAGGCATGTCAAACAAAAAGAGGATCTTCAAGCCAAGGTTATTTCTCTTACTCGAAAATAGTATTCATATATAGCGCTACCGTTTGGGCTTGTGTTTGATAGGTTAACACCGGTGTAGACGTCTTGTAGTTTAGGTGATCACTCTAGAGGAGGAGTTGGGACGTTGTCGTGCCCAGCTTTTATCTCAGGTTTGTGTTATGAAAATTATGTCAAGTGTTTGAAAATGTATCAAGAGTTGCACATGTCCAGTCTGAGATGACATTCACGGCTGGTGGGTTGGCCACAGAATTGAATTTGGTGAAGGAGGAGCTGCTGATGGCGGAAGGTGCCAAAAGTGAGACTGAAAAACGCTGTGAGGCGTTAGCTAAAGTGAGTTTCTCTTGAAGCTAGTTTAGCTAAATCTTCTAAAAGTGTTGTCTTGTGTATTGGTTTTTCTAAGTTCGATATATTCTTAATCATTTGTTCTCGTAGGAACTCGAGCAAGCAGCGAATGAGAATATGAAACTGGTGAATGAGGTACGGGTCTTTTTTTTTCTATTTTGTTCTCTAGAGTCACAAATACTGGATTTAGCTTGGCAACGTCACCGAGAAATCAGAGCTCCTGCAGAATGAAATCGCCAAGTTGCAGCTTATAGTATGTTTTGTTTCAGCGCTTTATTTAGGACAAAGATTCTTTGGGAACTGCAGCATATTCTGGGTTTCGCAGGTTGGGGAAAGGGAATCGGAGCGGAAGATCGAGGAAGAACGTGCGAACAATAGATGTCGCGAGTTGGAGGCAAAGCTAAAGGAAATGGACAACGCTATGGTAATTTTTGATTTGCAGGAAGAGTTGTTTGTCGCAAGAATCGGAATTTTGTCTGTGACGTTAGTCGTAGTTCGTAGTCCTTGAATATGGAAAGTTTTGGAATTGTTATTGAACAGCATCTTGGATGTTTTGATTAGTGGTTTTCGTGCGGTGACAGGAGCCACCCGACTTCAGGCTGGGAAATACACTTAAAAATTTAATACTTATAGGATTTTGATGCAAATGTCCTTTCCTGCTGTTTGTCATTTTTTCTTATGCCATCCATTTGTTGTTACATTTCTTGTGATAGCATTCTATCAGAGGTAGATGTCGTCCTACAACAGCTGTTTTTGTAGGAAGCGACACCTAGGAAAAGCCCTTTTCGGAAATTTTTCTCAAGACAGAAAAATGAAACACCTCACAAGCGACGCGATTCTGTAAGGAATGAATGGTTTTTTCCCCTTTCCTGGGAACATAGTATAGATCTTTCGAAGATAAGGTATGTAGACATTTTGTTGAACTGCTTCCTCGTAGATCAAATCCGAAGAGGAGATGGAGGGGCTGAAAAGGCAGTTGGAGGCGACCGTGAACGATTTGACTTTGTTGCGAGAAGTTCAAACGGAGAGCGAATTGGATGTATTGAGATTGAAGGTGAGGAAGAAGAAATAGACTACGAGTATTACGCTTTTTTTTTTGAGATTTTGTCTTCAGGATGAATTGAATAGTAAGGCTATGGATGCTGAAAAGGCCAGAGAAGATGCAATACGCTCGAAGGCGGAACTAGAAAGTGTTCAGTCTGAGTTGAAAGAGAAGTTAGATCTTTTCAAAGAGGAGCAGGCCAAGGTGGCTGAAATGTGTAGCAAAGTAAGGTTTTGGATAGTTCCATTTTGAACTAGTAATTGTTGGGTTGGTGTTTTTGTGCTGTTTTCACTGCTTTAGATTGCGACACTTGAAGAGCAACTTGAAGCCGAAAAACTCGCCCGAGATGTTACTGGTCGCGAGATTGAACAGCTGCGTGAAGAAAAGTACGTAGATTTTTGCAGTTTTAAACAAAAGTGCGTATTACCAGCATGAAGATGAATTCTAGCAACGTTACCATGGAAGCTTTGAAAGAGGCGAAATCCACCATGACAGTTGCTGAATCTCGAGCGGAAGAAGCAGAAAAGAAACTTGAGGAGCAGAAACAACGTCAAAAGGTAGTAGTGACAAGTTCTTACAACCAATTATATGGACTGTATCGATCAGTTCAGGCGCTGCAATCACGCATTAGTGAGCTCGACTTAGTGGCAGCAGGATATTTGGCCGAAAAGGCTGTGTTGGAAAGACAAGTCGCCAATGAAAGGGCTAAAGTTGCCCAGTTCAAGAATGAGGTTGACGACGTGGGGTTTTTTTTCTGTGAATGTGTTCCTTTGTTTCGTTCTTGTTTGTAGACTTCAGAATGGTACTTTATCTCAATGGGAGTGGCAAGTCTATTCCCACAATTCTTCGCATTTTCAATTTTTTTACCCCATGATTGACTCGATAGTGTTAAAAACTGTTCAGCTGTGTGAGTTGACGACAAAACTGAAGGAAGAAATGGCGAAACAAGTTGAAGCTTTGGACGAGTTGCGTACGGACTTGCTGGAACAGAAGCAGATGATGGAAAGAAAAGTTGCTGAAGACGTGGAGGTTTGTGTGTGTGTGTTTTTTTTTCAGATTTTTATTTCATAGTAGTTAAGGTCTTCTATTTGACCTTCAAGAGCAGAGAATTCCTCTTTCCAGACTTCTAAGAAGATGGCAGAGCTGGAACAAGAGGTTGGCGTACTCTTGGAGGCGAAGAAAAGTCTCACAGAGGAGGTGCAGAGAGGAAAAGATTTATGCGAAGAGAAGCTGGCTGAGATTGAGAAGGTTTTGGTGTGATCATTTTTTGTTCAGTATGGGTTTACCTCTAACAAACTTATTTTCAGCTGACTGCAGCGGCAGCTGAATTCAAAGAGTCTCTCACAGCGCTTCAGTTAGAACGAGACTCTTTGAAGGGCGAATTGGCAACTGCAAGTGAAAAGCTTGTTGAGAATGAAATAGCGGAACAGGTTCGATTTTTTGAGGCTTAGAAAAGGCCATAACTACCAAAAATTTTCTTAAAATATGTTGAAGATGTTATGATTTACATGCTTTCTCAGTTAGTATCACTCATTCATCGTTGGTATTACAGACAGGTTGTATCAAAAGGAATACAAAAGAATCTTTGCAAATGCTAATAGCAACTATCCTAGAGAACCGCACATGTTTTGTCTTTTGCGTGAGAGGCTTCTGAAAGAAAACAAAACACTTCTCTCCTAATTAGTTTCCGTCTAATGGCATTATTCCATATTTACACCTACAATCAACCAGCTGGCGTGTGATAATAAAAAACCGAATGTCAGTAGGCATCCTCAGAAGAAAGTTCCGTAGTATGGTATTTTCCAAGATGTTGAACTCTTTGAATGTCGACTAGCTCGATTTTTCATCCTGAGTTGTTCATCTAATAGCAGTCGATGTCTTATACCTAAGCTTATTTATTCTCTTCAAGGAGATCAGTTCGCTGAAGTCTAAGATCGCTGCTCTCACTTCGGAACGCGATGATCTCGAGCGTAGAGTGACTGCCGTGGAAGAAGAGGTCACTAAGAAATATAGTGAGGATGCTACTAAGGTGGTTCTAGAATACCATTTTTTTTCTTCAAACAGTCTCATTTAGTGATGTTCACAATTCTAATTCTATACTTTCAGCTAGAGGCAGCTCTGGAACAGTCCAAGGCAGAATTGGTGGCTGTAACTGCGCAGAAAGCTCTGTTGGAAGAGGAATTCAATGTGAAGGAGAATGAGTACAAGGAAAAGTTAGCGGTATCTGAGAAGGTGCGCTCACTAAACTGCTATGCTGTTGCTCTGCTCGGGAAATGTTGGTTCAGTTGCGACAACAAGTTGGTGAACTAGAGTCTGCCGTGGAGCAGCTGCGAGCAGAGGGTAGTAAACTGAGTGGTGAGCTCGACGCCGCAAAGGAAAAGCTATCAGTTGAATTGGCGGCTAAGGAGGAGGTTGGATCTCAACAGTTTGCTGCTATTTGACTTTTTCTACAGATAACTTCTATTTCTAGGCGGAAGAAGCAATGTCAACAATGGAAAGCGAAAAGTTCTCGCTGAAGAATGAAGTGGACATCCTTTTAGTTGAGTTGAAAGCAGCTAATCAGCAGCATGAGCGTGAAATTACAGATGCAAATAAGGTTGGGCGAGCAGTTGTAGCTTTTGATTGAAGCATCGGTTGGAAAACCATTCTGTTTGTAGACCATCGATGAGCTTAGACAACAGGAACTAAGGTTAAAGGAGAGAATAGAGGCTGCGGAAGCTACTGCGAAAGAAGGGGTGAGTGAGATTCCTTTCAAATCTCGTAGAGTAGTACTGGGACTACATATTAGTTATTCTAAAATTTTTTTCTTTGATACAGATATACTCTTTTCCAGATTTCTGGAGATCCTAGCAAAGAGATTGCAAAACTGCAACGTGCTCTCGAAGTCAAGGAAGCTTACGTAGAAGACCTGTCGAAGGTAGATCACTGCGTTGTATTGGCGCTGGATTGTTCTATAACTGAGCTTACTTCTATATATCTAGGAGTGTGACAAATTCGATGAAATAGAAGCAGAGCTAAAGGAAGAAATTGCCAAATTGTGCAAAGAGCGGGACGCATTGAAGGCCCAGATTGATCCATCTAGTGTACCAGTGGTGCAAAATCTACGTGCTGCTTTGACTGAAGGGTTAGGAGTCTTCATACATTACAAGCTCAAGAAATGAATGTTTTGATTTTGAGGACTTCATTTGTTTTTTAGGGTGAAAATGTTAACTCCGGATCATACCGGGATCGAAAATGAAGGCCTCGCGAAGGTGACATCTCTATGTGACTGCGGATCCAACTAGAAATTAGAAGTTTCATGTTTCAGGAGATGAATGAGAAGGTGGAACAGCTCGAAAGAGAGATCGCTAATCTGAAAATGGAAAAGGAGCAGCTGGAAAGAGTATGGTTTTCTGAGTTTTCTTCTTCACTAGTTGAAAAGAGGGTTATTATGGAGGAGTCCTTCGTTTTGTTTGGAGTATTACTCTAACTTTTTTTCATCAATTGCTCCTACTCGGACCTCTACGTTGGACGAAAGTTCTGAATTCATTTGGTATTTTTCATTTTCGCTAAAAAAGAGTTTTGTGTTTTTGAATTTCTGTTCATGAAAAAGCTGTATGGATAGATTAAGCAAACCGCTGAAGTCTCCGCAAATTTAGGACGATATCATTCGTTCCGTTGCGATGTGGACAAAAAAGAATAAAGAGCTGTGACATACATGTATTCTTTTTGTTTTCAAATTATCAGCTGTAACAAGAGATGTCTTTGTGAAATCAGAACTCTGAGGGTGTAGATGTCTGCTGTTTCGTAGGTAATGTGTATCACAGATGGGTGGTACCATACGCGGGAAACTCTTTGATCCTGGACTTCTCGTCATTACATGGTTGTTTAGATTGCCAACTACTCAACTTGTAATGAAGTCGGTGAACTTAAACGCTACCTAGCCATCAAGGACGACCACATTGAGTATCTTGGAAGGGTAAGATCTTGTATGAAGAAGTAGAAACGCTCTATCTTACGGAAATTGAGAGAATCACTGCGACATTACAGCAATGTGACGAGTTTGATGCGTTAGAAGCGAAATATTTACAAGAAATCGCTGACTTAACCAAAGAGAGGGATCACCTGAAAGCTCAGGTTGATCCATCCAGTGTTCCCGTTGCCCCAATAGTACCGGTCCTCACAGAGGCTTTAACCCAAGGGTAAGCATTTCAAATTCTATATTGAAAATGGTGAAGGAATTATGTTTTTAGTGTCAAAATGCTGAGCCCGGATCACCCCAAGAAGCACCAGCAGGATTCTCTGAATGTGAGTTATATCTTTTAGCTTCTCGGTAGTTCAAATTATGGTGGAAATATCATTTTTGGGATTTCAGCAGAAAGTTCTAGAGCTTGAAGATTTCGTTACGAAATTAGAGAAGCAAAAGGCGCAGCTTGAAAAAGTTGGTCTTCAGGAGTCTTCTTTTCTTTCTCCTACTTTTCTCATTTTGTTGAGGTTTTCTGATAATACTTTTTCTCCTATTTCTTCTGAATTTTCCTGTTTGGAATAAAATAACCCATTTGTCCAGCAAAATTCGTTGCATGTTGAAAAAATAAGACAGCAAACCTCCGAACTGCAAGAATGTTGTGAGCAGCAAAGAAGGAAAATTCTTGAGTTGCAGAAAGTAGGAACTTAAACACTAAACAGATCAATACTTCGTCAGATTTGAGTGTGAGTTTTGCAGGCGTCCAGAAATGCTGATGAAATCCGCGCATTGAAGGATCGAATCGCTGAATTAGAGGAACAAAATAGTGCACTCAGAAATCAGAGCAAGTCGAGAACGTCGATGGCAAAGCCAGTTGTGGCTCGTACAGATAGGTGCGACTGTACTAATTATGACACATCAGCTGCTACTTTTTAATACTGTTGAAGTATTTCGGACAATTCTTTTGTTTATCGCTCCTTTTTTTTCAGGACTTTCAACGTAGAAGAAATGGAAGAAAGCGCTGATAAGGTGAGTCAGTGTGATTTTTGTAAGATGTGGGTTGTCTGATTGTAAATTTTCGGGTATGCAGTCTTTCTCAAAAATGCTTGCCTCGCGCTTCACCGCCCATCTGCTAAGCGGCGCCGCATCACTCATTCATTATCGTCCGTGGTGCGACGTGGCTAAGCTGACGAGCGGTCCAGCGCGAGGCAAGGATTTTTGAGAAAGACTGTAGCGTGTTTGGTGTGGAGCACCAAACACGCTACAGTCTACAAACACGAGAACACGCATACCTGAAAAGGGCTCTGATATTGGCCAGTGGAACGAACTGGCTAATCGCAGAGCCCCGCCGCACCGCCCTTCTCAGGTTCCTACAACGCTCCTCACCCTGGAGGGGGGATCAATGAATCTTGCCTGTTCCGCGTACATACCTCATTTCACTGAGAAGTGAATCGTGGTAGGACATATTGAGCGAATGATGTCTCGGCTGGCGTTAACCTGATAATAGCCAACGGCAGCTACTTGTAACCGCCAGCCTACTGGAGTAACGCCGTACGATCTATACGTGTGTTTTTCTGATATTACGTACCGGAGATCGTATGACAAATATCGTAGATGAGTTTTCATGCACGATTTTCGCGCAGATACCACAAACAGTTGGGATACGGCGGCAAATTTAGGCGTAGACGCGCGTTTGTCTATCGCACGCATCTTGGACAAATAGAATTTATTCGAATGTATCACCTTTACTTTTTTCTAGGACGGAGCATTCCAGTCAGCACCATCTTCACCGACATTCGCAGTGCCATCGAGCTCGTTTGAGTCATCTGCAGGTCCAGTTTATGAGGTTAGACTTGTTGCTTGTTATTGCTTTCCTTTTCTGTGCTAGGTTCGCTTTTCTGTTCTTTTTTCCCTTTTCTAAGGAACTGTCATTGTTCCTTGCAAATTATGCGGGCTCATTTGGGAATGCTGTGAATTTTGATCGCTTTCATTAAAGCTTCATGTTAGCTGCTAGTGCAGGTGGATGGTCTGTTCACGCGGTAACTTTGCATCTAAGTGGTTGAGATTCCAGGAATCTGCTATTGAAACCGCTGCCGTAACACCAAATCGAACACTGCATACTACTTTGTATAAGAGAATGGACAAAACAACAACGCTAGCGGACACTCCGGAATCAACGAAGAGAGAAAACAGCCGCTGTGCACAGCAGTAACATTGGTTTGCTTAATATACCTGTAAAATTCGGATACTCGTTTGTCTCTGGTAACTATGCTTTCATTCACAACCTAATGATATTTTGCATGTAGCCTTAACACGATTTCTTGTACATTGATGCATTTGTTCTATCCAATATCCAGTGTTTTTTTCCAAGATTCGTCTTTCTTTTTGATTTTCATTGAGTACTTTGTTTTATCACTAGTATTTTGATAAAAATGATAAAATTTTGATAATAATGTCTTTGAAGGCGAAGTTGCGCGCTCGGTACTTCCGCAGAAGTATTTTTTCGAGGTGTGTACAGTGTATATAGATATGTACATCATTTATACGTTTGTATATGTCACTTGTAACAATAG
>KN727099.1:31524-49857 GCA_000816745.1 Ancylostoma duodenale
TGCATAGGAAATGAGAATGCCTTTTGCAGAAAGGAATCTAGTTCGCCCACTGCATTCGGATTTCAGCTGAGGATAAAGGATAAACTTTAGGTGGGAGATTGAGCTTGGCCTGAAATTTCACTGAACCCCACACTTGCTGAGAACTTTCCTTACATAGTTTAAAAAAAGTTTTGTATCTGGTTATGGATTCTGGAACATGAAAATCATTTTTTGAGCAGCTCAGCCATTCCCATTCCTATTTCTTTTTCTTTTCGATGGAAAAGCTCCTACTTTGCAAGATACAACTCTCCTCATTCGTGCAAATGTGCCCATTACATTCTCATCTACAAGTCGACATACAGCAAGCTGCACTAATAAATCAAGAAGGCTCGTTATTCAGCCTAATGGTGTTGTCGGTGAGAATGAGAATGCCACGTTGCACTCTGATTCAGCCTCTCGGAATCGGAAACAACGAGAAGGAAAAAGTGAGAAAAGAAACAGAGGGAAGGGAGGACTCACCAGAATGACAATGGGGAAAGGCCAGGCGATTTCGGATATTGTCAGTTTACCCATGGCGGATTGACCGTATTTGTCACGGATGAACATTTCGGAGACGGATGCGCCGAAGAGGAGTACACCGAGTAGATCTGAAACGGCTTGGATAATTTTGTGGATTTTGGCTGGTAGCCAAAGAAAGCAGTTATTATCTCGCAATCAGGATTACTGTATCGTTAAGGAGGAGACCAGCTCTCGTTTGGCTTCGTTTGGCCAAGTAAAGGCATGACAGGAATGTATAAAAACTGCCAAAAATGTTTCAAAGGATAAAAAAGTGTTATAAATGCTAGGTTTGGTCGCATTTCTTCGAAACGGCTTCTAACCAGGAATAGAGATTAATGTAATGTTCTCCAGTACTTTTTTTTTGCGAGAAAAAAAAACCGAAGAGGCGGCCAGAGTACATCGTTTTCCCTGTTCAATGCCGGTATGCACCTTCGGAGTAACTCAGGCTAAACATGTTTATTTTTTCACCTATTTTTTCCACCATTGACAGGTTTACCTCGGGTAATCTCAGTGATGTATGCTGGCACAATGCCCGGATGCATCATTGGATTGGTGGGTAATCAAATTCGCCTAGGTCCGGATGCATTTTTGAGGTTACCCATGGTAAACGTGTTGAAGTACCCATATTTACGCTTTGTTTGACAAAACACATATGTTTACCCATACCCGGTGTTGACCATCCTCAGTTGCTACCCATGAGTATGAGATCACCCATCTTCCCAACGATGCACTCGAGCACTAGGTATATTTACCCATGTGTGGCATCTGGGTATAGACAACGTCACGCATGGGTGAATATGTTGATGGGTTCCAGATAAACTGTTAGTTTGGGTACGTCAACACACCATGGATAGTCTCTGTGAAACAGGGTCCATTTGTCCCTATGAAGAGGTTCCTCTTTTTGGAACCCATTCATCCTCCACACCTGCCCCATGTTTTCCAGCTCGGCCACGGCTTGTCATCACTACTCGTCATGTCGTCGTCAGGCGATATGAATTACGTTAACGACATGTGTGTATATGAGAATATACGACTGTTTTTTGTTTTCGCCTGGTTTAGCTGCACATCAAGCTCGTCTGATATCTGGACGAGTTTTACGGTTAGCTGTAACTTGACAGGTGCTTGGTGAAGCGTGTTCGACGCTTCAGCGCTTCGTCGAGCGTTATTCGATTGGCAAAATTGCTGGGCCGAGAGATTCAGCACGTTTTTCCTCAAGTTGTGCAAATTTGGGCCTTGCAGAAATCCGTGAATGTGCGAAAAAACTCAATGAGATTCATCCATTGTGCGCTGTTGGAATGTAATAATCAGCGCCTCTTCGGCTGTGAATTTCCCAAGGATCCAGAAAAACCGCCAGTATTGAGGAGGCAGACAAAAATGATTATTTCCGGAGAACTAAGCTTCGCTGAGGAAAGGCTGCATTGTCGATATTCCGGAAATTAAGCGAAAGCCCACTCAGATGTTCGTACCATGGATGAAGCTTTTCTTCTTCTCAGCAAAAAAAAAAGAGTGGAACAAAGAGGATCGATACTTTTGGGAAACTCAGCAAATTGCCAAGAATTTTTTTTGGCATTCGCAAGCAGCCAAGCCTTTATACCTTATTGACTTCGAAGCTGGGAATGGCTATTACTTATCTTGCCGAGTTCAATTCCTTTCCAGGAAACCCAAAACTAGGTTCAGAAAATCTAAGGGTGAAAGTGATTTTCAGGAATTCGGTCAAAGATTGAGACGGAGCATGAATACTACCGTTAATTAATACAACTGAGAAGACGGTGTTAATTAATTAATGTGCATAGTAGCAAAAAATTACGGTGGCGGCCGTGCTTGTGCTGGAATCGCCGCCGTAATAGCAAATAAGGTTTTCCCTGGTAGTTTTTCATCCTATTCGATGTCAACTACGAAGAAAATCAATTAACAATCAAGAAAACCCTATGTTTTCCCATCACGGCGACTATTCCAGCGCGAGCGGCGCGGTCGCGCGGCGTCCTTTGTGGGACCGCGAGAAACGCATACTCATCGACGCTTACTGTAATACAGAAGCCGTTTAAATATGCACAGATGTAGTAACATGGTTCGAGGTTTTAAAATTAGGTGGAGAGGCTGAATCCTTTCTTTATCAGGTATTTCTCAGATATATAAGAGCCTTTAACTGTTCTATGTACTTACTCGACCATATTAAGACCATTAGATTGCTTCTGCAAATATGATTTTTTCTGGCTTTTCTGCTTAAGCACCTGTGGGTCTAGGCACTACATATTTTCAGGGTGCTTCCTATTGTCTGGTATCCCCTTTTGCAACAGCAGCATTTTTATTATTTTTTCTGATTACATCATTACTGCTTGCTTACTGCTTCTGTTCACTGTCAGGTCTAGAACCTTCTCTTATTCAGCATTTAAAGTTCATGAAGTCTAGTCATTCTAAGGAAATAAGCAAATTTCCCAGAAAGAACTCGAAGACCTCTTGTGAGAACGTTTCTTTAACCAGGATTGCAAGTCCCCAAGAAACTGCGCTCCTTCAACTAAAAGTACGAAGTCGCTCCCGGATTACCGCCGTCGCGGTTCCTCTTTTGCATAGAAAGCTCGCCCCGTGGCCAACTTCGTCACCATAATCGCTGTGAGCTATGCACATTTAAGCCCCTGTTCCCGAAAATGTCACATTAAATCGCAGTCAAGGGTTCGACATAGCTCGCCCGACATCTTTACTATACCTGAAGTAAAGATGCTAGAGATAAAGGACAACTCACACACTGTACTAGTGGAGATCTGAGCTGCGAGTGTTCCAAGAGGGATCGACTTGGACGCATCGCGAAGATTTCCCGATCGATTTGAGCCGGCCATGATTCCTAAAAATATTCGAGGATCAGTTGTTCTGGGACCCTAGTCTTTGTTCTTCGGTGGTCAGTGTCTATTTCACGAGATAAGGATGGAGACCGATGGTCCCAAAGGGGTTACGGATGCGCACATCCAGTCGCTTGGTTATGATCGGCTGTCATACGCAGATTCACAGCCTGTTCATGACGGAAGCACCTCACGCGACAAACATATTGCTGGGTCTCTTGGAATTTTTTTTTGTTTTCAGGGAGAGGTTTTGCAAGGATTCCAGGACATTTTAGGTTACACGGGGTCGTGGAGGTAAAATTTCGGAATCCCTAGAACAAACCCTAGGAAATTTACGTTCATGCTTTGTTAGGAACGTGCTACTTCCTAGGTATGTATCTAATTTCTTAAAATCACGTGTACAACTTGCGCTTGGCAGTATTTCTAAAATATCCATGTTGAGGTTTCTCAAGGAAAAGTAAAGGAACTATTGAAATATCCTGAACAGAAATCGAGAAATCCGGAAAATCGGAAAATGTTTCCTGGGATTCTGAACTCCTTGGTATTTATGCGATCCTGGGAATGTGCGAATTTGAAGACTGGAATTTGTGACGTATAGTGACGTATGTGACTACAAAAATAGCCCATTTTTGGATATAATTTTGAATAAATTAGACTTGAGCCATTTCCATTGGGACCATATAGCGAAGTGGAAATAATTGCGTTACGTAACGCTAATCTATCGCATTTTATTTATTTATTTTATATTTACCTTCCACTTATCATATTTTTTTGAATTTTTAATATTCTATTTCAATATATAAATAAAGTGGAAAAAATGAACCATTAGGTGTTTAAAATATTCCATTTTGCCAGGATTCTCTGCGGTCTAGAACTGTGGATTTTCATAATTTAATGAGAATCCATAATTTAAGACCAGCTGCATACTAGTCCTCCCCCACCCCTCGTCTCCACGCGTTCCGTGCATTCCGTCATTCCCACTTTTTCCAGTCAATATAGTCCTCGAAGCTTTGCCAGTACGTCCCTTCTATTTCCTGGACATAAGTAGCACTTGTCCTTCCAGAGGCCCGCGCATGCACTCCTCGTGAACGAGTATTCCCCACTCCGCACGCAGCGCTTCCTTCTTTTCTTAGCGACGCGGCGATTTTCGCAAAGCGCCGCTGCGATTGAATTAACGTAAGCCCTGAGGGCTTGCCGGGACGTCTGCGCGTCGTCAACAACGCGGCATTTCGGCCCGCGGCGACTGGCCCACGGCCACGAGAGGAAAACACAAGAGGATTTCGAACATACTTATGCGGCGCTCACAAACTAGCGTCGAACGAGTTGCAAACGCTCTGGAAAAAGCTTATCCTCAAGGGGTGAGAGAGGGAATTTCTGAGTAGTGCTTGCCGGGGGTTTAAAAGGGTCATCGCCGGCGAGTTCTTTTGGTTTTTGAAGCCTGAGGCGTTATTGAATTGCAGTGAATTAAGGAGCGGCAGTAGACTGGAACGAAGAAGCAAGCAGGTTGAGGGTAAACAACCGAAAATTTCGGAAGCGACAGAGACGTTGCTCGCAAATGTGCTTTGAATATTTATTAGGTTGATGCAAAGTCTTCTCCACCGACTATGATGCAACGAAAACGCGCATTATTTTTGCATTAACCTAATATTTATATTTATATATGCAATATTAGTCAAATATCTTTCTCCAGGTTGGATAAGTAAGACCTCAATCAGGAGATTTTCACCGTTATGGGCTATAATACTTACTATTACATACATACAAAGAATAAAAACTGTGAAATAAAATTGACATAAGCAGCTAGTGCTCGTGCACAAATATTTCTTGAAAAAAAGGTTAGAGATCATGATTTCTGAGCTCCTTATCCTACTGGATTTCTTTGGTACCAGAGTATAAAAACTAAGGCGAGAACTAGTCTTCATCGATGTTTCAGTTAGCAGCTCCACTCTTTCTGTTAGCGAGTGAATTCCTTCTACATTGGAGCCGAAAGAAAGACGCGTAGCTACAGTATGATGAGGAAAATGGATAAAAGGTCATGAGTAGGAGTATTGTATACGTATACCGTATTAGCTAGGACTTACAGGTAAGAACAACAACACCGAACAAGTACCGGACCTAGACGCACTGCGCCGCCACTGGCCTTCATAAACATCAAATGAAACCGGAAATTTTAGCCAAATCAGGATTTTTCTTCCCTTGACTTTTCTGTTGCTGCAAATTTATGAAAAACTATATCAAAAACTGAGAAGTATATGTCTTCGTGGATTTTTTTCGATCCCCAAGTTTTTTTGCTGGGAACAACCCCCTCATTTCCCCATCAATTTCCCTTCTCCCTTCTAATTTCCCTTCTGCGGAGAAAAAACACATGGAGATTTCCTTGACCCCATAGTTCTCCATATAAAAAGTTGATCTCCATGCTCTCATATAATGTGGGCTTCGGACCTTTTCAGGAAGTTTCTCAGGAAAACTGCACTTATTGAAGCTTCTGAAAAGACCTTCGAAGCATGCGTCGCAATATCGCACTTTTCTCCCTGAATCCTCAGAGCCCCACCAGGCGCGCACACTCTTCGCGAAGATTTGGAAAGTGCAGAATTCGACCTGAGAATGACAAAGGACTGCGGTAATGCGAAATCGAATTCACCCAGCCGGCATTAGTGGTGTTCCTCCCGAATTCGTGAAAGCATCAGCTGATGCAAGTGCCGGCGGGTGCCGTTAGGGAGAAGAAAAAGTGGAAGAAGAAAATCGCATTCATCATTAACGATTAATGAGCAAAAGTTGAACTAAACACTGGTATGACATCATCTTCTCCTCTGGGATTTTTTTGCGACTCGGGAAAACTCTTTGAATTGCAAATTGCGGCAGTTTTAGTAATTCACTTTAGCAAAAAAAATACACAGAAATAACAATGGGTGTCTAGCGTTTTGCTAGTTGCCCTTGAAAGCAAATTATTTCCAGAAGCGGTTAATGTGTAGCTCTTTGGGATAATGCAGCTGGATTATTAAGACTATCAGTCCATTTTGGTTTGTTTTATTTTTTTATGATATTTATGGCATCAGTAGTGCAAATATTTCGAGGTCATGCAACATACATACAATGAAATTCGACGGAATAATAGTCTTCTCACCAGGATTGCTGGCTAATAGTCGAAAAATAAACGTGCAAACGTGCCATAAGTTGTTGTGTACATGTACATATAACCTAGTAGTATAACTACTTATTGAAGTTGCAGTCAATGTTAGTCAGCTGGACCGTCCGCTACTAGCCGAAAAGAAAGCCTATCGCCACGGGTTAAAACACTGAGAAAAATATCTCGTTTATTTATTTGGTTGATACTTTATTTTCTCATTTATTTATTTATTTATTTATTTATTTATTTATTTATTTATTTATCCGGTCAATTAATCTTTCCCACTCTGCACTCCTTAAATTGTGCACTATAGTGCTTCCCAAGCTTGTTATACATGCGAATCGAAATTGCCAAAACAGAAAGGTTCAGACCTTTGCTATCTCTGATAAGCCTTGGGATGGGGAACGAACAAGCAGAAGCAAAAGAGGTACATTACAGATAATGCGATGAATAGAGGTGCGAAGAGCTAGAGAAACGCGTAGAAGAGCTGAGGTAACTCCAAGAGTGTTTCTAGTATAACCAATTTGAATTGCGAAGATAGTTGAGTATCTATGCCTATTATATGCGTTTCTCACCCGTCTCTTCCATTACCACATAATTTTACTCGTTTCTCTTTCTCGAATATCTCTATGGCTACCTTCCTTGATAAAATGGACGACTAGTTAACCCCATTCACTCCCTACCACAGGCGCATGAAAACAATTACCCCTGTACGGCGCTCTAATCGTTCTTTGTGCCCTAATCAACATGACGCCGCTGCGTGAACATAAAAACATATCATAAAAGCGCAGTCAGGACAAACTACAACATACCTTTGGTTTCTGGATCAGATGCAAAATGCGTAGTTTATAGCCCGAAAAACGGTAGTTACAGTAATTCCTATCGTTCCTAATCGAAGATCAAATTATGGTGCTGGTTTAATTGATGGCAATCAGTTTCGCAGCTACAGACACTAGGGTATGAATTTTTCAGTTCATAGAATTTCTCTTATTTGATGTTTTCACTTTTGAATTTTTGGATCCTGACTTTGAAAATTTTAAATTAGCATTTTTAACGAAATGTGAAATCACGGGCGTTGGATACGAGTGGTTACAGTAGATGAAGTATGAAAAGCGTTATCGATCAGGCGAAGAAAAAACCTAGAGGAAAAGCCCAGAAAGTTCCCAAGGAAACGTAAAAATGTGGCATGGCTGAGATAATGTATTGTAAAGGTTTCTGATTGACCACCAAATATTGAGAGCAAAATGGTACAAAAACAATGCTAACGTAATGTATGGGGTAAGGTAAGGAAAACTCACCAGTAGCCGAAGGGAAGAACACTCCAATGAGAATCATGAAAGAGGTAGTGGAGTCAGCAAAAACGTAGTAACCAGTGGAGCGTTGACGATCGCTTTTGTCCTAAAATCAGCTCATTGCAAGAAATTCATTGCTTTCAATCAATATATCGATCACTTCTTGGCATAATCAATTGAGTATGGTTTGCCGGCAGCATTTTCAATTGTTAACCTATCATTTTGCTTTATTCATGTTATTCATGTTATATTTGGTCCATTAAGGTAGTTTACTGAGGACGAGCTAGGGACCCAAGGTTGTTACAATTAACCCTTCGCTTATATAATATAACTGCGGGCTTTCAAGAACACCGTAATCCTACACTGCTAACGGAGCAGCTGTGTGGAACCTAAAACCGCGATCTTAATACTGCAATGGTTGACAAGAGATGGTGAAATCTTTGACTAATAGGGAGAATTTTGTGAGCATAAGCATTGCTTTTAATGTTAGAAATATTTACAGTAACCGCAGATATGCATGTACAGTACCTCCTGCATGCAGATGCAATATCCTTACACGATTTAAATCTTACAAGTCATTTTTCAACAAAAAATGCGCCAAATAATTTGGTATGCGACTTTACCAGGGAGAAATTCTGCCACGATCTTGAGAAAATGCTATTTCTGAAGATCGGAAAAAACAATACCCATGGGAAAATTTATCCGCCATTGGAAATTCCTCCTAAATTTCCAGATTCATGCAGTTTTCCCGCACATCCCATAGATCTACTACAATCTCCAATACTTCTCAATATTCCCGGCCTTTCCTCTTCCAGGCGATATGTAAGTCTTAAGAAATTTCCAGAGCGTTTCCCGAACAACGGCGCTGAAGAAATTTTCCACTAATTTTCTCCTGCATAGCATAAAATTTTATTTCCATCATTAATTTCCCTACAGTATCCTGCTACAGTAGCCACTTACCCGTGGATCCTTGGATAGCACATCACCGGCTCGTGTATGTTTCGGCCAGAGATTGTCAAACAGCACCCCGCTGCCGATTCCTTTTATGGCACGCTGAAAATGCAACAAACACGTCAAAGAAGTAGTCGTTCTTTGTGTGGGAATTTGTGCAAAAGTGCGTCAAGCGCTATTAATCAAATCTGAGACGTCTGCAACGAAAAATAATTGCAAAAAATGAAAAATGAATAGGAAATGTGTTTAGTAGGGTGGAAAACGCTGCAATGCGATCTTCTGGAATTTCCTTGGATAAATTTATGAGCGTCGTCACAGCCTTCAGGCTGCAGCGGAAATTGATAGCTAAGCAGTAGGCGGAAACGGATACGAGATCAAAAATCAAGTTATGAGGTTGTCTCCATCCGGAGAACTGGTGATCCAATTGAACGGATGAACGTTCCTATAAAGAAGCGATACCAGGAGAAATTATGAAAACGTAGAGAAATAAAGAAAAAGCAAAATCAAAGAATCTTTGGCCTGTGGAAGAAGAGTCCCTGATTAGAATCTTCCGGGAATTCGCCCGGAAATGCGGTGATTCATAGAAAAGCTGATTAGGAAGTGCAGTGATGTGCTGCAGACACATGATGATAGACAGAGTTTTTCAGAACCTTGCATTTGACTTGGGAAAAATAGAGAAATTGCTGGAAATACCCGAGAATTCTCGAGAAATCCTCGAAAAAGCTGCATCTGAAGTAAAAGATAGATACAGAAAATTAGATTATTGGATGGATGAACGGGAACAAAAAGCAGATGTATTCTGGTAGGAATCTTTGTCGCGACAAAGGCAGCATTAAGGCAACACTACATTTTGAAGGATTTGGGTTTCTATTCCTCTGTCTTGTTCGTGGGTGTGGAGTGGATCTAAAAGCTTTCAGTAGAGCAACTAATTAGTTCCACAGAAGTTTTTCTGGAGATATCTATTTTCCTTTAAAGTGGAGTGTCGTAAAAAAAATCTGTGGAACAACCACAGTAGGAAAGGGGGAGGGTTGCTGAAAGTGTTAGGAGGCCGTCCGGGTCCATGTTTTTCTAGTAAAAAGATACGAAACATGTTTTCAGCTTATGTTAAATTTATCGACTAAATCTATTGATTGAATGTATCGATTTTTTTTGAAATTTATTGTACATTCTACATGTACTTAATTAATTGTTGTGATATGTTTGGATGTAAACGCGAAAAAAATCTCAACTATGTAAATTCTATCCTGCATACACCTCAAATCCAGGTGCATTCACCATCTGAACCTAAGAAATGACCTATGGATTATACTTAAGACCGAATAAAAACAGAATGAATCAATCAATTTTGTTGATAATTTGAGAACCGGTTCGAAAAATCCGAATGTCTGGAGAAAGAGGTCTTGCGGTTTTCGTTACTCCATTTCGGAACTGATTTCCTTTCCCTTTGCTATACATCCGTATTTTCGACCTACTCGAAAACATTCGAATTCGAATACGTCGTCCAAGGTAAACTGCTGACTCCCAAAAATGGTCCTGCGCAATCCCTATCCAGGGCGCGAGTTTTTTCTCTGTTGACTGCGTGAGCGATGGTTTTGAGTTTCATCCCGAGAAGACGATCGCTGTTGAAAGTGATATCGCATAGCAGCATGTGTTTTAGCAGTGAAAATTCTAGGTTTTGCGCTAATGACCGAGAACATACAAGTTGTACTTAGTAGGGGGGTGCCAATTAATTCATAGGTTAAGTCATACGTAGGAAAGTTGTTCGTAGAAGTAGTTGTAATTTATGCCAGGCTTCCAATGGAGGAATAAGAATTCCTTGAGAAACGTTGATTCTTGAGAGAGTCAGATCCGAAGAGTAAGGAGGGGATGAATCGCTTTCCTTTTAAAGCATTGTAAGTAAAATCTAACGAGATATACCAGTAAGAAAATCCAAAAAAAAAACAAAAAGATATGAAGAGGTTGAAAATATGGTATTTGATCATGTAGAACTGAAAAATTAAGAGCACATTGTTGCATTAAATCAAAGAAGAATTATTGAAAAAAGTGTGTGAGCATGTGTGAGTTTTCACAGAAGAATAATCTTCGGGAAGTTTTTTTTTCTCAGAAGTTTCTCTTCACTCTCCTTCTACTTAATTTAAGTAGATAAGTAAGTAAGTAAATAAATAAATAAACTATCACCAAATAAATATTTGAGTGCTACCCAACGGTTTTATTGGTGCAACCCCTGTTCTTCCTGAAAACCCGTGGAAAGTCACCCGATTCGGTGTATTTGCCTATCTTCTCACGAAGACCATCAAACACTCTGAGTCATGATTAGATAAAAAGTTCAGGGATTATCGATCGATTCGGGTTTGTTCTGCATGGAAAAGACACCAGGATCCCCTGCAGCTACAGTATTCTGCTAACGGTACCATGTACTGTAAACAGCTTTCCAGAAAACGATTTTAAAAGATGGCTGACTCAGCATCGCTAATAGCAGAGAAGTAATGAGTTAGAAGCGAAAAATGATTTGAGATGGAATCTGGACTTCATCTGCAAGTTCAGGTATTTCCTATGATTCTTTTTATTTGTGCTATATTTTTCAAAATATTTTTCTCCATACCTTTTGTTGATAGACCCTGGAAATAAAGTCAGGGTTCCCCAGAGTCGATTCATTTATGAGAAAATTCCGGGAAGAGTTTATCTCATAGAAGAAAAAATGGAATATCCTATAGTTCTAAAATAAAAGGCAAAGAAGATGATAGAAATATAGAAGGAGAAAAAGTACGAAATGGAAATCGTAACTTGAACAGATTCCCAGCTTTTAATTATGTGTAAGATTTTTGAAAAAAAAGTGAAATATCCAGAAATTTTCTTCCAAATTGCTCCGCTAATTGTACATTTTCACTCATTTTGTTCAGCTTGGGAGCTACAGCCACTCTTGAAATCCAGGCTTCTGTATAAAACCATAGTAAGTAACCTTAGGTGCCGCGGATCCAGAGCGTCCCTCACCTGCGGGAGTACCGCAGCACCAAACACCTACAGCAATTACACGGAATTGTTATGTGGGTTGTAATGATCTGCTCTTTTCCAACTTTTTCTCTTCCTCCTTTTTTCCGGCACGTGACTCAATTTCTTTTCCCCCTCGCCACGTGCGTCTCAAGAAAAAAAAATCGAAATCAACTTCCCGATGCGCCTTTGCTCCCAGCAGCAATTTGTCAGCTGTTCGAGAGCAATGCATCACTGAGCAACTGACTCTCGGACGAGACGAGACCAAAGAACAGAATTGCGAAAAAAAAAGGAAGAAAAAGAAGGAAATGGCTAAATAGACGTTTCTTAAGGTTCTGAAAAAAGACAGGAGCAGCAAATCCTTGGAGAAAAGGGAGAAATAGAGATGAAAACGAATAGAAAAGTTTAATAAGAAAAATATTTGTAAATTTGGGATTGCAGGAGGACAAGGAGTTTTCTTCCTAAATGAGCAGGTTGAAAACAAAAAAAAATGGAGGGAAAAGAAAAGCATTCGAAATTTCAGGCCAGCTCCTTCTTAGTTATTATATTGTATTTTAATCATTGAATTTTTTTTTACAGAAGCGAACTCTTCTTTCCAGAATTTCATTATGACTCTTTCCCCTTTTCCGTAAATCTTCATTTCTCATTTCTAACAATCCCACGAACTTTTCCTCAAGAAAAAGATTTCATGGTGGGGAAAATTCGCCGCCTACGTGCTACCGTGTGAAATTCCCACAATCTAACGGAGCTAATCAGAGACGAATGCAAATAGAGCGTTGCATTCGTGAAAACAATGCAACAACGGTGCAGAAACGTCGGAATAAGATTACCTCAAGTCGAATTGCAGGAAAATTGCTGCCTCGCCATACTTTCACATTCTTTACCCGTTCATAGTACGCGTCACAAGTGCCATTGTCAGAGCAGAACAACGGCCGAAGTCCTTCAGCCGTACAGTTTGGCCGCACATGCTTCAATTCGTAGTATGTTGTCACGTCAATCGGTCGATCGCCCATCATACAGAACCTGAAGAAATTTTTTAGTCAATTGGGCAACTATGCCCCACAATGCACTTCCGCACGCCTACCCACACTGCGGCGCGGTTGCTCAGATTTTTTTTAGCTTGTCTGTGAGTGCGGACTTTCTCCAGGAAATGTGTAGGTATCGAAGAAGACTACTAAGTGGGAATATTTCCATCAGATTTTGGTGCACTAGACACTTGTTTGATCGGAAGAACTTCTCGAACTTAACTATAAACGACAGCTGTGCAGATTATGACGGAATATTACACAACTACGTCTACGAACTCAACCTGCACCAAGAGTCTGCAATTACACAAGATTTTCCTGCGTAAAAATTCCATAAAGAATTAGTTTCAAAAAAAATGGTTCGGTGTAAAGCAGTTTAGATGCGGCTCCCTCAAACGGTTTGAGCTAAGTTCATGACGAAAAACTAGACATTTTCACGCATTTCTCTTTCCTTTCTTTCCCTCTTTTTTCTGTTTCTCTCTGGAACCTGACTGGAAGTTTTCTTGAGCACGCATCAATTCTAACTGGTATTGTCCATGGCACTAGTTTACCTTCAGCAGCCGATGTTTGGGATATTGTCAGCTTCTGGACGACTTTTACGGATAGGTTCTACCGGTTATGGAAAAATAGCACGTTTGTGCAAAATTCCGCGAATTTACTACATTCTCGGATTTACTACGTTCAAATTATGATTACAATTAAACATATAGTATGATTTACCTGAATGATTTCTATATTTCTACAAAGACAGTAATCATCTTTCCCTTGGATAAAAATGCGTTTTTGGAGAGATTGGTCATCACAAAATAATGAATATTTGGTTGTCCACCTTGGTAAAATTTATGCAGCTCATGTAAGAAAAAAAAAGACACGAAGATAAATAGTATATGAAGCAGGGCGTAAAGGTGACATAAAAATAACTGTTAAATTTACGAGTGAAACTCACTTGAGCGAGTCTGAACCGTTGAATCTCACCAAGGCACCAAGAAACGCAGAAAATATACAGAAGAGCACAACGAATACGAGCGGCAAGGCGAACTTGTTAACTACCTGAAAAATCCTGGAAATTTCCATGGAAATCCCTCATTTCCCTGCATAAACTGCACTGCCCACTTCAGTGGAACACCATAACATGTCAGCAGATGGTGTAAAGAGTGGAGTAAACAAATAAAAGCCGAGAAAAAGCAGCAGCTAAACAAGTATAGTGCAAACAGACTGAAGCTGTTACCTTGACTCCGGCCAGAACGATCAAGCCGACGAGGAACAGTAGTCCAGAGCCGAATAACCGGAAATTGTTGTAGATGCTCTCGAACACTTTGCCTTCGGGCATTATGTAGAGCTGAAAATGGGAACATTTCAGGGGAACAGCGTTTGGGATCTCTAGTTACCAATATTCATTCCTAATTCAAAGACAAGGACCTCTAGCAAATGTTTTCAGGGCAGGTGATTCGCTAGCAGCAGAGCAGAAATGCAGCAGAAGCTCATTAATAGGTAGTTAGTTGGCGAAGAGGGAGTTGTAGTACCACATATAGGGTATCGCATTAGATCGGTTAGTGCAAAGAAAAGCCAAGCCGGCAAGCGAAACGCGCTCCAGCTGGTTAGTGTTCGGCTAATAGCGAATGGCTGCTATAGCTGTAGACGTCTTTCTAGGTGGCCTAAAGGTGCTCATCAAGAGACTCTGGAATGGGTTTTTCTGCATTTTTGTGAGAAATCACATACACCATTGTGGTCAGTGTCTCCTGAAGATTCGTCTGATTAAAAATCGCGATATGTAATGATTATGAAGTGAGACACCGCCTTTCGACTTAAAGCATGGAATTGGGGCTTAAAGCATTGGGAGCTGGTCTGGAACACAATCACATGGGCTTCCACTCTAGTATGCGAGGATCATGCCCAAAGGGCCAAGAACTATTTCCCTGGATAATGTCCCAAAAGTTGTACATTCGCAACCATCGGAGTCTCCCGATGCTGTCTTCTGGAAGGACCATGTGACGGGAATTTCAAAAAACGGTCACGGTGATTATGACAACTACTGATTTATTGATTAAGTGTTCTAACAACACAAAAATCATCCATGCGCGACTTTTGGGACATCATCAACGTTACATGATCATGCTATCTAACAGAGATGCACTAGCAACTAACTCACATATGGTTTATGTGCTGGATGTGTATTAAAAACCTAAGTAAAAAGTGTAAATTGTAGGAAAACGCCTAACAATTCGTAAATCCATAGTTGCACTAATTCTAGGGAAGTAAATAAGGACACTGCACAAACAACGAGATTTTTAAAGAAAGTGACGATTAGCTTAATTAACTAACATAAGTTTGGACTTTGGGTAGATAAAGGGTGGAGTCAACTGGGTTCATGGCTGTGGGATTAGATACGGGCAAAGTGCAGGCTACAAATTAGGAAAATATTCATGTTTTTGAAGGGAAATTCTCCAAAAAGTTACAGGTAGAGCTATGTAGTTGAGGAAAATTTTCAAGAATTCAGGAGAAAAATTTCGTGAATAATGTCACTGAAATGAATGGTCAATTCTACCCCAAGAGGGAGCCCTATGTGGATTTCTGTTGACAGGAATTCCAGAATTTCAGCACAACTTTTTTAAAGACTAATAATTTTCCCAGAATTCCAGTTGAAGATTTCCAGGCTACAGTTTCCTTCCCTTCTTCAAAGAAATTCCCCAAAAAGTATTTCCACCCTACTGTTTACTGTTTGACAATAAGACCTCGTTTCATTGCCCACAGGCCAAATCCAGGTGCTCTTCCTGGTTTTTCATCCCAATTGTCATACCCACTCGTGCGAGAATCCCACTAAATCATCGGTTCGCTTATTTTCCCAACGCTCATCGCTGTCGCTTGTTGTTTTGAAGCAGTCGTCGTGGTGACGAAAACAAGCTGACACTTCATAGCTGATGAGCACTCGACCCCCACAAGCTATGGATGCTTCCAGAAAACACCTCCAGAACTCCTAATCAGAGGACCGAATAGGAAAGAATGGTGTTTTGTCAGATTTAGTAGCTCACCAAGAATATCTCCACAGCTCCGGTGAGGTACATAGATGCGGCGATGGTGGTTCCCAGGTAGAAGAGGATTCCGACAGCTCCGCCGAGTTCCGGGCCGAGATTGCGGGAGATCATGTAGTATGGCCCCCCGCCAGATACCACCCCGTTCGTGGCGATTGCTGACAGGGAGATGGCGGTGAGGAATGTCTGAAAGAAAACTGTATTCACACCCTTCAAATTCTATCAGGAAAAAAATGGAAGAAGTGCAAGCAAACCCATAAAATGTCCAGGAGGAGCTGTTTTCGTCAGATTTTTAAGTTACAATACATCCTCAGATATTACTTTTATTTGTTTCTGTTATATATTAAGCGTAATAATCTAACGTTACTGTTGCCAAACCTACCATTCATCTAACCAGCTGATTTCAACGGTGCACCCTGAGGGCATATGAATAAATACTATAAATAAATTTTGTTTTTGCGTATTTCCGTCCCTAGGTCCCACATAATTGCACTATTTTTGCACTTATTTATCTATTGTTCATTAATTCCTAGTTTCTCTCTGTTTTTTGCACTATCTAGGAAAATATTTAGTTTTTGTCTATATTAGCATTTTGTTCGTATTGCAAGTTGGTCGCCTTATTTGTAGTTGAACGAATTCAAATGAGCAAAAATATTTATATATTTGAATTTCATACAAGTCCACCAAATAAATTGTAATTAATCTAAATTACCCATCTATGCTGTCTAAATTTAGTTCCTTTAGAAGTCTATTCAGCAAACGAATTACCGGAAATTCCCTCCCTGCCCTAATTAATTCTATTTCTGTTGCACCGACCTTTGAACAGTGAGCATTGGCTTCTTTTCTGTTTTCTTCCGCGTTCTCATTAAACATCGGGCTCAGCGGTGTAATGCATAAATAAAAAATGACCCCTCACGCTACGCGTGCACTCACCACGGAGACGCAAGTGAGAACGACGAAAAACGATTGGACGATGCCTGCTGTGCCGACAATCCATGTCATACGAATGAAGAACAACACGCCGAAGATGTTCTGGATACATGGGAAGAACACACCCATAATTGTTCCCATTTTTGTCGCCTAAAAATAGAGAAATCACTTTTCTATGTAGCAAAAAAAAAGATTAATTCTCCCAAAAAGTAGTTAAAATTTAGATACTCTTTTCCCCTTTTTCCTCTATTCTTCAGTTTCTCCTAGTCTCCTAACTGATACTCCGTTGAAATATAGTGTTCCGGTGCTTCCTTCTACTTTGCCACAGGGTAAAATTTCATTTCAAGAGTTTTTTGAACGTCAGGTAACGCTATGTGGAGCCATCAGGCTACGTATTTTTTCCTTGTTTCCTCGGCTTCATTTGTTGAAATACCATAATTTTTTGGGAATCAATAGAGCTGTCAGTCTCTAATTTGCAAAATTTATAGAAAATCACCGTCCCGGAAATATTTTATTTTGAAAATATTCTATCGACTCTTTTTTTATCGGAACTACGAAGATTAGAAGTTCCTTCGAAGTTCAGAAAATTTTTCTGGAGACTTCAGCAACTGTCTAGGAAATCGCTTGCCATATAACGTCACAAATCGGCAAGGTTGAGAGCATCATAGGCAAGTTTCCAGCACTAAACACACCGACCAATCACAACTTTGGAAGAAAGGGCGGGGCATTTCAGAGTGTGGCCAATGATGATTAGGTCAACATATGGGTTCTCGTTTATAGATGCTAAATACCAACGTGGGTAGGAGAAAAAGTGAAGTACTGTTCATCTCTGCTCATTTTTCCGAATTTTTCTGACGCTTTTTGTCTCCAGATTTTTTAAGGAATTTCCATCACGAAGAGGGAATCGTAAGTCACGAAGGGTAGCTATTCTCCTCTCTCATTGCTCGGATCTCCATAATTGAGATTACCCAGGGTGAACGGGTCAATATCCCCAAATCTACCTATAATCTGGATTGGATGTTACTCTAGGTAAACTCAATAACGCAAGCCGGCCCTGGCCTCGTTACGAGAATCTTCTCTCCACCTTTCCAAGGCCGGCATGCATCACTAGGGTTACCTTGGGTAGAGGCGTTAACTTTCATGCTAAAGATTTAAAGTTAAATATTGAGGTGTTGATGCGTATGCACTGGGTAAGCTCAATTATGGATCCAAACACAGTCTAGAGATTGTATCCGTCCCCAGGAGAGAAACCTCCCAGAAAATTTCCTTTCCTCGTCCGATGCTTCGGAAATCCGTAAAAAAAGATGTTGAATCCCCGTAGTTGCTCCCATCGCACGTAACCCTGTTGTACTTGTGATCCCGTTCTTGCCTTAGTGGGCAAGGAGTTCCTCACGAAGGCTGGCGGCGTTTTGCTCTCTTCGTGAATCGGTCGAGCACGAGCCAATTGCGTTGTGCGAGAGGCATTTGTGCGACGGGCAATTCGCTTATGCCGAGGACGACGCTCGACACGCGAAATCTGCTCTCTTTTCGAGGAAATAACGAAGCAGCACACACATACACGTTGCGCGACGTCACAAATAGAATCCGCCCCAATGCTTGCAATTTAGCGGCTGTTCCACG